>PVIW01004756.1:49003-123340 GCA_004026585.1 Noctilio leporinus | reverse complement strand
TAAGCCAGTCAGTGAAGGACAAATATCATATGATCTCACCCATTACGGGACAATAATGAGCAAAACTAACAACAAGCAAAACAGAACCAAGTATATGAATACAAGGAATAGGCCTTCAGTGGTCAGGGGAAAAGGGGTTGGGGGGGGAAGGGGGGAGGCAGAGGCAAGAAAGGGGAGCAGCTTAGAGAAGAACCTAGTATAAAGGAACTATGGACATGGACAACAGGGGAAATTGACTTTGCGGGGAATGGGTGGGTAGGCAGGGGGACAGAGGGGAGCAAAAAGGGGATGGATGTAATACAACAACAATAAAATAAAAATAAAATAAAAAAAAAGAGGGGAGGGGGTAAGTGGGCCTGATTGAAAGAGAGTGAAGGGATTAGTCAAAAAACATACATGGAGGACACCTGAACAAAGGCAACAGGTGTGGGGATTGACTATGGAAGAAGGGAGAGGGTTCAGTGGAGGGGAAGGAAGGTAGAAATATGGACAATTGTAATAGCATAAACAATGAACCATTTTAAAAAGTTGTATGGTTATTTATAGGTATGGACTTCTAGGTGATGAAAACATTCTTTTAGTATGATAACTTTCAAACAGTTTTTCTTCAGTATAGTCTGGGTATATCCTAATATATTGAATATTAATTATTTCATGAGATTATAATTTGTTGAGCATCAAGAATGGACACAGAAGTATGCTAGATGTGGAATTATGAAAAATAATTATGGTATAAGGTCTGCCTATGAAAATGAGGGGCAGATTATTAAATAACCTTCAATATTCCTTCTATGTAAGCAGTGATGATCAGAAACAATGTCTCTTCCACTCAATATTTTTACCCACACTGCCTCTAGGATAAGGCATAGGACAGGCCACTGTTAATCCACTCAAGGTTATTCCATGATATCTTTAAATGTTATTATCTTAATATGTTGCTGCCTTTTCTGGTCTTTCTTGACATTAGACAGATTTGAGAGGTGCCAACTTGTATATCTGACCAAGATGTGCCATATAGCCTAGATCTTTAATGTTTCAGAATAGTGTCACACCTGTCTGTAATACATTACAGGAGAAAATTGATCTCAAAAATAAAAACTTAGCTGACCCCTTGACTCACATATCTCTTAAAAGTTTTTAAAAACTGTTTAGTATTACAGCTTAAATTTGGACAGAAAACATTCATTACTTTAGGTCTCAGGATGGGTCGTGGACATAAAATACTCTAAAACTAGAGTCTCCTCTTAACTACTTATTCTTCTACATTATCCTAGTTTCCAAAGAGCCATTCCTCCCAAAGTGAATGTTCCAAAATAGTTTCCATAGTTTCAACATTTACAATGAATTTAGAATTACAGAACATATCTTAAAAGACTTCAATGGGACTTTAGTATGGACCTTCAAGCGTAGACCAGACCTGGACATTGAAGACTGCAAAAGGCAGTGTAAGTCAAGGAACAGAAATAGTCAACAGCATGAAGGTAGGTGCCAAATTATGGAGGATTTTAATATTTGAAGGAACTATCATGTGGAACACAAAGAGACATGTTGCAATGTACATTTCATAGAACTGACTTTAGAACTGTACAAAATGAAGAACTGAGGAATTTAACTCAGAAAGAGCAATTGGGCAGTTATTTCAAAAATTTATGTAAAAGGTTATAGAGCCTGACAGTTGAAGTGAGAATGAAAAGGTGTTATATTTGAAGAAATTTATTCAAAACAGGACCAGGGAGTGATGTTTTCATTAGCAGTCTATGTTATTTGTTGATATGGGAATGCACCTGGAACAGACTTTAACTGTGGTCAATATATTGATGGTACTGATTATTAACTGTGTAGCTTTGGACAAGTTGCTTGATCTTTCTAAGGTGTTCAGTTTCATTATGAGACATGTGAAGATAATAATAAATTCCTAATTCATAGACTTTTGGAACTTAAAAGAACTCTATACAGAGTAGCTTTTAGATATTAGGGTTTTTTTCTGCTATAAACAGGAAAGTGGTAGTAAGAATAATTATAACCTTTTTCAACTTAAAATGAACATTTTGACTTATCATCTTTTCAGATATATCAACTTTAAATGGAAAACATATCTATAGTCTGTAAAACATTATACAAAATGGTATGGTTTGAGCTCAAAGTTGGTGATACTCAGCCTTGGGTATGTGTTAAATTCACCATAAATTTAAAAACTAGAATACTTAAAAAAAAATTTAAAAAAAGCCAAACCAAGTGATTCAACATATTGTGAATGGAGTGCAGGAGCTATTATTTTTTAGATCCTGGCTGATTCTAGTACAGCTTAAATTGATCACCACTGCTCTAAGTGTTTTATGTCAGCACTTTTCAAAATGTGGTGTGAGTAAAAGCCACCCGAAGAATTTGTTGAAATGCAGGTTCACTCCTGGGATAGCGTCTGAGATTCTGTCTTTCTAAAAAGATTCTAATGGGTGTCTTATAACTGATAGTGGAGCATAGTTGGAGTAGTAAGGATCTAGATCACGGAGGCTATTGCAGACAAGAAAATTTTCCCAAAGTATGGGTCAAGAATGGGATGTAGTTCTGATTTGTTTTCTTGGTGTTAAGTTGTATGGGTTCTTTACATACTTTGGATATTAACCCTTTATTGGGTAAATCATTGGCAAATATCTTCCATTCAGTAGTTGTCTTTTCATGTTGTTAATGGTTTCTTTTGCCATGCAAAATCTTTTTAGTTTGATTAGTCCCATTTGTTTATTTTTCTTTGTTTCTCTTCCCAATGAAACACATACAAAATATCACTAAAAGCAATGTCAAAAACTTAAAAATGGGTAGAAAACCTAAACAAACATTTTTCCAGTGAGGACATACAGAGGGCAAACAGACATGTAAAAAGGTGCTCAATGTCACCTATTTGTGCTGGAGTTAAATACTTGCTCTTTAAATAAATAAATAAACACACAGGTGGTTTGGGATATAAAATCGGGGTATGATAGGCCTTTGGGGCCTAATATAATATTGAGATATGATGGGCTTTTTCTAAAATCACATTTTGAGGTATAATTTATACAGCATAAATTTCACCTTTTGAAGTGTGCAATTTAATGTTTTTAGCACACAGTTGTTCAAATAGTAACATAATCTAATTTAGAACACATTATCAACTTAACAACTGTGCCAACTTCAGCCTTGTTAAGCAACCACTAATCTACTATCTCACAGATTTATTATTTTCTATTTATACAGATTTCCACATTTCATGAAAATGATATGATATGATATAATATATGGTCTCTTGACTGGCTTAGCACAATGTTCTGAGGTTTATCCATGTTGAAAATACATGAGTACTTCATTTATATTTCTAAATAATATTCTATTGTTTGCATATACCACATTAAATGTATACATTCCTCAATCAATTGGTGAACATTTGAATTCTTCACACATTTTGAATACAGTGATTAATAGTGGTGAAACATTCATGTACAACTTCTGATATGAACTTATTTTTTTCATTTCTCCTGGTACTGTGGAGTGGAAATGTTGGGTTATGTAATAACTCTATGTCCAACATTTTGAGGAATTGCCAAACCGTTTTCCAAATTGGTTGCACTGCTTCACATTCTCATCAGCAATATATGAGAATTTTAAATATTTTTAATTATTTTTCATCCCTTGTTATTATCTGTGTTTTTGATCCTAGGCATTCTAGTCAGTGTAAAGTGATATGTCATTATGTTTTTTAAATTCATTTTATTGATTTTGTTGTTACAGGGGTACCAATTTTTCCCCTTTTGCTCCCCTCTACCCAGTGTCCCCATTCCCTCCAGCAATGCCCCTCTTAGCTCATGTTCATGTGTCATGCATATAAATTCTTTGGCTTCTCCATTTCCTTTATTTTTCTTAACATCTCCCATCTATTCTGTAACCACCAATGTGTATTATTTTTCTTTCTTTCATATCCAGACAGTTCATTTAATTATTCCCTTCTATTAGCCTCTCAAATCATATTAACATCAAGTTTTCTTTTCATTATTGTAAAATGCTTATGTTAATTGTGGTTTTAATGTGCATTGTCTTAGTGACTGCTGATATTGAGCATTTTCTCATCAGTTGTTTTTATAACTTCTTTGGACAAATGTCTATTCAAACACTTTGCTCATTTTTTTTAAATTTTTCTAAAAATTTTAAGTTATTTTTAAAAGATTATATTTATTATTTCCAGAGAGAAAGGAAGGGAGAGAGGCAGAGTAGGAAAGAAACATCAATGTATGGTTATCTTTCACCTGCCTCCAGCCATGGACCTGGCTGGAGACCTGGATTGCAACCTGGTTTTGTGCCCCGGCTGGGGAATCGAATCAACAATCTTTGGGTTTGCAGGCTGATGTCTTATCCACTGTGCTACCAGCCAGGGCTACTTTGCTCATTTTTGAATTGGATTATCCTCTTTTTATAGTGATAAATTTAAGTTAAGTTTAAGTGATAAATGTTCTGGATACAAGACTTTTATCAAATATATAGTTTGTAAGTAGGTACTCCCTATGGATTATCTTTTCATTTCCTTGATAGTTTCCTTTGAAGCACAAAGGATTTTTAAGTTAATAAAATCCTACTTGTCAATTTTCTCTTTAATCACTTTTGGTACCACATCTAAGAAATCATTGTCTAATGTAAGATCACAAAGACTTACTCATGCTTTTCTCTAAGACTTTCGTGGTTTTAGCTCTCACATTTAGATCTACGATTTATTATAGAATTATGAATGAATTTTTGGGTATGGTATAAAATAGGAAGAAAGCTTATTCTATTATCTTTGGTTATACAAAAATGCCAGTGACTTTATAATAAAATATAAATGTATTACTTTAGGAGTAAGTCTTTAAGCAACTTAGTACCTTAGAGATTCTGTCCTTAAACTTCCAACTTGTGTATACAGACCTGGGAATTCAAAATGACTCAGAATAAGATTAACCCATATCATTTGATTTGGTAAACCTGTTGCAGGACCCAGAAATTTAAAACTTTACAAGAACCTTATACAAGTAATACGGCACTCCCAAATTTCACTTTGAGAAACACCAATTAAAGCAAAGGAATTTCAACAAATAGTGAGAAGTTTAAGACAGTTTTTGTAGTATATTTTTGGAAAACACGATAAAACACCCTGGTCCTGAAGACAAAGTGATTTTACTGTACGCTGTATAGATGTATTAGCTTACGTAACCACACAAAGTGTACTTCTGTCCCTCCAAATCTTGCTCTCAGTGGCTGTACAGCAGGAATGCAACCACTGTAACTTTCTACAGATGACCCTGGCTGAAGACAGTGAAAACAATTTTAGGTAGAAATAGCCCCAGAGAACTGCGGAACATGCACATATTTTCATGAAAATTTCCTTTCTGTCAATCCTACTCTGTCATGTGTTTTAGATGTTTTCTTGTCATTTTCCACTAGCCACCAATACCCCTTTTTGTATCAGGTCTTACTCCAGACAACATGCTGGGAAGAGTTGTCTCAACAATGTCTATTATGCTAAAATCTGCTTGTTACATATTTCATGCACAGCAAACGTCATTTCTAATTGCTTCAAGGGATGGACATAAAATGGAAAGGAGTTCCGAGAAAGCCCCCTCCCAAACCAAATTGAGAACATCATAAATATAAAATTGAGGGAGAAACTGTCATTTACTCAAGAATGTGCAACATATGTAAGAACAGAAGTTGGACTAAAGGTTAAGCAGGTATGATGCTGTTGTGTATTTTGCTAATTGTAAGACAACACAATTGTTAAAAATCTTCCTTCACTTTAAACAGTTTTATGCAGAAATTGAGTACAATTTTGTTTCTGAAATTTCTCCATTATTTTGAACAAATGTGGAAAGAATAAAGCTGGAAACTTTTTACCTATTTTATCAGTATTGTATATATATGTGTGTGTGTGTGTGTGTGTGTGTGTGTGTGTGTGTATTTTATATATATATGTATGTGAAAAAAGTCAAGATTACAGAAAATTATCACCAAACTATGTGTTATATTTTCCTGCAAGTCACAAGGAAAGTCATTTAATGTCAAATATGAGAACCTGAAAATTAAAGTAAGAGGGAAATCAGTACCTGTGGCTACTTCTCAGGATAATAAATTCAAGATAGAATTTCTGAAAATCACATTGTAGGGGATTTATAAAAATATGTGACAGCTTAGATGGTACTTGGAAGAGAAAATAAATGTAAACTATCCCCAGGAAAGAGGAAAAACATAAAATAGTTACTCAGGGGCAACATGAACTATTGCCTTGTGATTTTCTTCACAATAATATTCTTTTTTCTGATTATTATAAAAAATAAGTTGCCAATGAAACAATAAGGCAGAAGTTGATTCTGCTACATGAGTGAAAATATGAGGGATTTTTATCTCTGAAAGTTTGGCTGAGAATTTACAAGCAGAGTTTCCTGGCAGATTAAAAACAAATGAGTTTCGGAGAAAGATGTGTCAAGGTATGTTGTATGCTTTCTTGATCTATGAATAGTCAGGTACTTAATGTTTAGCAAGCCATGTACTATTTATTGGGGGAGGGGAAGTGAACTCAAGTCTTTAATTCTGCTTTATTTTGAAAAATGGGAAAGTCCTTTGAGTGCTGTAATATGTACAAAATATTTCCAACAAAGAGATTTTGGTACAAGCTTATAAATGTGTGCCATATATCAGAATATCCTATTTGAAATAATGGGAATGACTTAACAAGACATGACCCTAAGCAATTTGGGAATGGTAGAAGAGGAAGGTGGCATGGAAGACGTTAAATCATGCTTCCTTCTGTCATTGCCAATTATATATTCAATTTTCAAGTCAATATTTAATATATCATCTGAAAATGCATTATAATACTGGGATGGCTGTCACAGCCATAGTAATATCACTCTGATATCATCTTAGCATCTGGCAAAGAGCCACAATGAACACAAAAGTTAAACCATCCAAGAAACATTGCTTGAAGTTGTTTTTTGTTTTTTTTGTTTTTTTTTTTTTAATAAGTGATTAATATTAAGCCAAACTAAAGAAACAACTCATTTGAAGAAGTGGAGTTTGCTTCATAGTGTACACTGGCATCATGCCAGGAAGTCAGAAGGAAAAGCTCTGTATGTTTTAATAAATTATTAATTTTCATCACCAGGCTAAAGATTTAGAAGGTGGATGGCATTTTCTAACTAGGCTTATTGAGGTTAAAACTTTCTCTTTGCCGAACATTGCAATATGGATGAGCTTTTGCTGTAGCTTATCGTAACTGCATTGCACAATCAATATTTAAATCCTGAAAGATCAGCAATAATGGATGCAAACTGAACAGATCAATATTTAGCCTTTTGTGGACTATAACTTTTATCTTAGCCCCAATTACTCCATGGCACAGGGGTTGATTTTTAATGTCTTGGTTGATTGGAATGTCACTAATTTTAATTTGAAAATTTAAAGAATACATTGTGAAACACGTGTAGACAGAGGTGTTGCTAAAAATTATCCTAAGAGTATGCTTAAATAGGATTGATATCTTTTCAAGATCATTTAGTAATAATAAATTTTAATTGTGGTACATACATTTTTTGTTTAATTTGTAGGAGCCCAGATAACTTTGAAGTTCATGTAGAGATTTTCTTATAATATCCTTAGGGCATGACCACTTGAGAGACATTTGGCCAGTTTATCTTCTTAGGATAAAAACAAATTACAAATCTGATAAAATATTAGCATTAAAATATTATTTAATTTATTCAGGTATCAGAATATAAATAATCAATTTTTATAATTTATCTCTGAAGTCCCATGAAGGATTTTAGGGAAACTAATATTCTAGAAAGATACACGTTTTCTTTAGAAATAGCAATTTTAATTTATCACTCTTGAGATAATAAGTACTCATAAATATAAACTCTGTTCCCTCCTTAATACTAACCAAAAAGAAACAAAAATACAAAACCTGTACCTGTAGCCACTAAGTAAATTAGAATATTTACTATGTAAAAGTATATAATTATAATTTTTTGTAGGACTTCTATTTTTAAATCATGTATGTGTGCTGCCTCAGAATTAAAAAGGGAGGAAGTAGGCACACTGCAGTTGATTATTACATAAACCATGGCAAAATATAAAAAGCAACTAAGGAATCTGAAAAGTAAATAATAATAGAAAAATTGAGAGAGCATTAAAGCCTGATGAATAACCAAAATGGTGGTGTTGCATTTGATGTTTTTGTTTCTTCTTTACTCTGCATCGTGAGACAAATGAAACTGTATGATGGACACCATTACCAAAAATCTCTGAATCTCTCTTTCTGGACAGAATGCCAGGAAAAAAGTGACCTGTGACCTTAAGGCAGTAGAAATAATTCCTCATTTTCTTTTTTATAAAATTATCTTCCGTGCTGCAGGGCCAGACCCATTGCAGAATCACAATACCACAGTGCCAGAAGTAGCACAAGTACCTACAGATGCCAGGAAACATCCATCATGCTGTATAGAGAAGAGGAGTCTTGTTATGCAAAGTGTGTAGGAGAAATCCCAATATTTTCTCCATCTCTTTTTACCACACTTTGCCCGTAGGACAAGTCCACATGTATGGAAGTACACAATAGCTTGGGAAGTTAAAACACTGAGAGCATGGCATCTTTTGTCAGGAGAATCCAAAACAAAACACGATGTCCGAGAAATCCTATAGAAGAGTGAGCTGGAAAACCTCTTTTTATATGAACCAAAACATGTCCTGAGCTTCCCCCAAGTGTTCATGTGCAGAACACACCCACAAAGCATAGCCAAGGGTTTAAAAAGTGAATGGCTATAAAAATGTCCTAGTCCTCAGCTCCTCCTCTGAGTTGCTTAGGGGAGAGCTGGACTCAAAGATACAGTAAACACTTTGAAAATTAAACTATCATTAGTCTCACCACCTGAAGAATGCAGTCTGACTTGCATTCTATACATGAGTTTATTGCCTGATAAAAGAAACAAACATCAGCATTGTCCACCAGATGTTAAGAAAAAACAATTTCTTTTTTTAAATTAATTTATTGTTGTTCTATTACAGCTGTCCCATTTTCCCCTATTGTTCTCCCCTGCCTGGCCCACCCCATCCCCTTCCCCACCATCCATTCCCAATTTCTCAAAACATAGTTTTAAAATGTCCAGAATATAATCCAAATGACTCACTGTATCAAGACCTAGAAAAGTCTGGCCAAGGATAAAAAAAATCTTATCAATTATCAAGGAAAATGAAAATCAACACATGATACAGATACTAGAACTACCATACAAAGACTTAAAAGAAGTTATTACAACCATGCTGTATGAAGTAAATATAAGCACTCTTGAATTGAACAAGAAGTTACACATTTTAAACAGAGGAATAGAAACCATGAAACAAACAAATGGTAATTTTAGAACAGAAAAAAAAAAAACAAAAAACACAACAATATCTGAAATTTAAAAATCACTGTGGGGCCCTGGCTGGTAGCACAGTGGATAAAGTGCTAGCCCGCAAACACAAAGGTCGCTGGTTCAATTCTGCAGCCAGAGCCTATAACCAGGTTGCAAGCCAGGTTTCCAGCCAGGCCAGGATGGAGGCAGGTGAAAATACATTGATGTTTCTCTCCCTCTCTGCCTCTCTCCCTTCCTCTTCCTCTGGAAATAATAAATAAAATCTTTTTAAAAAATTACTTTGGGGGCTCAATAGCAAAATGAAGATGATAGAGGAAATAGATAACAAAATTGAAGACAGAGCAATACAAATTATCCAGTGTGAACAAAACAAAGAAAAAAAGATGAAAAACAAAATGAACAGAGCCTTAGGAACCGGTGGAATAATGTTTAAACATTTAATTTTTTATTGAAGTTTATGAAAGAGAAGAAATGTCATTGCAAGTGTCCCAGACTTTGTGACAGGTGTACATTTACCAAGTCAAGAAGCTCAGTAACTTTCAAAGTCATAACAACCTTAAAAACTTTTGTACAGAGGGAACTTCAAAATATAAGAAATATTTTAACTGATGTAATAAAAAAATATGAAAGTCCACAGTTATGAGCAAAGTTTTCAATAATTCTTTCTCTGTAATTGATAGAGCAGGTATAAAATTAATAAGAATTATTTTTAAAACCTTAGTATACCATCAACTAAGTAGAACAGGGGTTAGCAAACTACTGCTTACCAATCAAATTGAGCTACCATGGTTTGGGCTATGGCCAATGAGCTAAGAACGGCTTTTACAGTTCAAAATTATTATATTTTAAACAAATATAGATACCTATATAAGTTTTCAATTTTATTTCTTGGTCTGAAAAGGCTAAAATATTTACTACTGTTTTCTTTAATAAAAAGCTTGCTAATCTCTAAACCAGAAATGATATTTATAGAACACTCCACTCAACAGCTATAGAACAGGTATTCCTGCAAGTGTTCATGGGAAATTCACTAAGATAAATAGTATTCTAAGTTATAAATAAAAATAAAATATTTAAAGAATGCAAACCATAAAAGACAGCCTCTAATAATATCAGGATTAAGATAGAAATTAATAACAGAAAGATATAAGGCCAATCACCTAATAGGTTAAAATAAGAATGTTATATTTCTATAAAGCTAATGTTTATAAAAATGTACGAGAAAATAAAAATGTTTTAATTGAATAACTGTACATTGAGATTTGTGGAATGCAGATAAAGTAGTGCTAAGATGTAAATTGATTGCAATATATGTTATTAAAAATAATAAAGGTCTTAACTAATCAGAGCTTCCACTTTAAGAAAGTGGAAGAATGGAAAATTAAATTAAAAAGCAAGCAAAATGGATGACATATAAATATAAGTACAAAAATGATGACATTAACACAAAATAAAATTAATGTAAATGAAAGATCATTTTTAGAAATTATCAAGAAATTGTAAACCACAGCTTACACTGACTAGAAAAAAAGACAAATGAGTAATAACATCATTAGAATAGAGGATATCACTACAAATGTTAAAGGCATAAAAAGTGAATACAAAAATACAACAAACAAACATACAAATAATTATGGAAAGAAATTATAAATCTAAATATTTGCAAAAAATCTATGTTCATGGATTAGATAGTAATGTTTTTAAGATGGAACACTCATAATCCTATCAAAATTCCAAATTTCTTTGTCAGAGAAATGAATAGAATTCCTAAAATTCTTATGGAAAATTAAGGACCTAGAATAGACAAAAATCTTGAGGCAAGAAAGAACAAAGTTGAGGACTTCCACTTTTCAATTTTTAAAACTTGATATGAAATTATAATAAGCAATGCAATACTAGCATAAGGGCAGACATATAGATCAATAAAATAAAAATGAGAGCTAGAAATGAGCCTTAATAGTGGGTTAAAAATAATTATTGCTTCACAGGTGGAACTACAAAATCAGCAACAAAATGTTTCATTTTGGTAAGTCATTTAAAAAGCCACACACACACAAAAAAAGCAAATGATCTGATCATATCTGTGTTCTTCTCTTCCTAACAAGCTGACACAAATGTTCAATGAAGAATAAGCATCCATCGATGTGGTGCTAAGATCACAAGTAAGTTCTTTTCCTTTTTTATCTTACCTCATTTTATGCATGTTATGGAAGTGTACAAATTCTAAATCACGTAGTCAGATGTACTTGTTATTGTTTGTGAATTATTTTAAGATTACCTCTCTAAGCCCTCCAGAAAATAACTTTTTCCTAAATCTAAAATATTTTATCTTATAATCTACACAGTCAAACTTTCTCCAAATCATTAAAGTACGTATATCAGTTTTTTATTCCAGGTGTTTTGACAAACATATATCACTACAGATGTATTGATTATACAGATATCCTTAATTAATTAAACAAAACTAATCACCGTATCAAACTATATCCTAATGTCAGTTAACCAGTAGTTAAATTAGAAGTAAAGTTTCTGACAACCAAAAATAATGTATTCAATCATTCAAAATAAAATATATCTGCTTTCATCTTCTGTTAGATCAAATTGAGTAAGATTTATTTTAATTGTTCATTTATCTGAATCCCTTCATTCCAATATAATTTGGCCTTCAAACTCATTAGACATTTGTTATATTTTAATTTCAAAGAAAAGTTCAGAATGTATTATCATCTTGACCAAAGTTGGGGAGAGAATAAATTACAAAGAAAAGTTTAGAGTCAATTTTTATAGGAGAATTTCTGATCTGTGTTATTCAGTATCCCAAATTTTTAATATAATCTAATCTTGATAAAAAGCTATTATCAATTTCACATTTTTAGGAATAAACTATATTAAAATCAAACAAATGTTCATGGGAAAGTCTAATGTTTGTTTTCTTCCACCAAATAAAGTCATTAAGATTTTGTCAGTAACCACTTTTTCGTCTTTGGGTTTACATTCCATCTTTAATTGATTTCAACAAGCTTCTTTATGTTCCAGTTAATAAGACATTATCATGTGGAAAAGGAATTCACTAACTGCTAGTCTTTTTAAATAAAATGATGAAGTTTTTTAAGTGATAAATTAAAAGTCATCAATAAATTATTATGGATTTCATTACTTTATGGAATATTGTACTAAATAATTATGTTTGAATAATGTACCACCAACAGAAATGCTTTAAAATGTATTCTTAATAATTATTTATTTAATGTCAACGAGATAAACAGAATGCTTCAGCTGAAATCATTTACAAATCTTTTTAAATTAATTCTTATTTTCTATTCTAGTAATTTAACTATTGACTGTACATTATAATATTTGCTAAAATAGTATACTCTATCCAACGAAAGAAGAATTTGCCTCATTTATACAGTCATAACAGCCCTGGCTGGTGGCACAGTGATTTAGGTGCTGACCTGTGAACTCAAAGGTCGCTGGTTCAATTCCCAGCCAGGGCACATAACCTGGTTGCAAGCCAGGTCTCTAGCCAGGTCTCTAGCTGGAGGCAGGTAAAAGGCAACCATGCATTGATGTCTCTCTCCCTCTCTGCCTCTCTCCCTTCCCCTCTCTGAAAATAATAAAGAAAAACTGTTTAAAAAATAAAAAATAAAAATATATACAGTCATAGCACCTTTTCCATACACTGTACAAATCTTTAGTTTTTCCCTGTTTCAGTTGCATTTTCATCTTTCTTGAAATAATAAAGCATAATATGCTGAAAATGTTGCATATTTTCTTCCATCTTCAATATTAGAATGGTAACGAGAGGAGAGATGGGGAGGAGGTGCAGGGGAGAGCAGTGGGGAAAAAGGGGGATAAATGTAATACAACAATAATAAAATAATATATAAATAAAATTTTTTTTAGAGAATGGCTACACAAAATTCACCTATTTTGATGTTTTTCTAAAATACATGTTGATTTGACAGCTGTCACAATACAATCTAACAAAATACTTTAGAATGAAGTTAAAGACAACTAAGTGCTACTAGAACCACCTTATGGGAAAAAAATCAATGAACTTTTTTGGCCAACCCATTAATAGAATTGTTCTTTTTCTGTGGTTTCTAAATCCAAATGGTATTCATCCAGAGGACTTAGTATGTTCTGTTTTCTCCTTCCTCAACATATCTAAAACTTGTATCACCACATTGCATCTTGCATTTGCTTTGTAAGCGACCAAGACAGTGAAGACAATAGGCATATACACACGGAAGAGGAAAACAAAATAAATCTTTAATTACCTTTATGTCTGAGGCAAAAGGCAGTTTTGTAAATTATGTTTCTCTCATAATGATGATCAACAGAAATGCTTTAGGGACACGGTAGTGTCCCTACTACCTGAGCTTATGGATGGGTATCACTTGCATTCTGTTACTCATTAGGATTTTTCACTGGAGTAATTCACATTAGGTTTACAGAAAGACCCTCTTGTCCATTCCTTCCTAGAGTTCTGTGGTTAGAGCACATAACAGAGAGAGCACATCATAAATTCTCTCTCTCTCTCTCTCTCTCCCTCTCCCTCTCTTTTCTCTCTCTTAATTACTCCCTTTAGAGTATAAGTTAGACTTTGTTTTAAACCTGAGAATGTTTCATTCCACAAACCACAATTGCCATTCAATAGGAAAAAAAAAAAGGGGGGAGGGGGGGTGACAAAAAAAACAAATGTTAAGATTTTCTTGAAAAAAAAAAAAAAGATTTTCTGGAACATGTCTGAGATTCTGGTTTTCAATATGCTTATCAGTTTCTGTTAATTGTCTGGATCTTACTAATCCGAATTTCATATTCCAGTGAGAATATTAGCAGCATGGGGAAACATTAACTGTGATCAATGAAGATTTGGTGTCCCTTGAGTAAAAGTATTGTATTCCTAATGCTCATTCTTGTTATAAATATAATTAGCTTTTATAATTATCCCATAATCTATTAAAAAGTCAGAATTCTGTACTCTCCTCTTTAATTGTTGGAAAGAAAAATACAATAAGCTCATTTCAACCCCTCAAATTCAGTGCATTACGTATTGTTTTTAGTTTGAACTACAGTCTACATTACCTTGCATAATATATTTAAAAATATAAGAGGTTTCAGGGATTGCTGGAATGTGTTCCTTGAAACTCTGAAACTTTCTTTTTTCCTCTCTTTCTGAAACAAAATCCTTTATCACATTTTGCCAAATTAATTATAAAAGTGAAAAATTAAATCTTACTTATGTCTCCCGCATTAATCCTAAGTAGATCAGTTATTTTGTCCATATTAATGGGAGCATAGTACTAGTAAGATTTAATTTCAAACTTTTGTAATTATAGCTAAAATTAAATTTTACCATGAATGAATTGTCCATGTCCTAGATGAAAGTGCAGTAGGAGGATTAGCAACTGGACCTTCAGGATGACTTATGTTATCTTTGATAATTAATTAAAATCATTGTATAGAGGCCTATATTTGGAAACTCAAGGAGTGTCCAAGCAAAGATTTTTCCAATTCCCTCACCAGTTTGATTTAAGGGGTGTGGGAGGGGCAGTACTCTGAGGAAACACTGGGAGACCATGAAGTAGCATGGGGAATCTGCAGGACTTTTTTCTGTTTACTGAATTCAACAGGACTAGGTACTCTTTCTGGAGGACTACAGAGATCTCATGAAGTTGAAAAATATGACTTTTATTACCCTATAGGCTAAATAGTTGATTAGCCACTGCAGGAAGTGAGGAGGTTGAATAATTTAGCCTTAAAATTGAGCCTGAATAGATAATTATAAGAAAATGGGGAAGGAAACCTGTTAACCTTGAAGATTCTAAGTGACAACAAATACAATAATAAAATTCCTGGTTAAATCTTAAAACATAAGTGTTTTAATTCTAATGTCAAAGTAAAGAATGGTACAATGTAGCTCTAGTGAAGCCACACACTAACTGAATGCTGAAAAAACATTGCCCAGACAAAACATTAACAAGTCCCATGACTAAGCAATTAGATCTTGTTTGTTTGTTTGTTTGCTTGTTTTTAATGAAAGGTGTACCAGGGCACCATGCATTGTATAAGAGTCCAGCAGGGCATTCTTTCCCTGGTGCTCACAGCCCTGTTTCCAAGTGCAAAACTAGACTTAAGATGGCAGCTTCCTCTTTTCACCGCCGGTGCTTGTACACATGTCGTCTTGGCAGTGACCATAACTGTAATTTGGACATAAGTACTCTAATGCCATTCATCTTGACATATATCCCATTTTACTGTATCATCCTGATTGTATCTTAAGTTAAACATTTTTAACATTGCTAATAAGAAATTGAATGCTTTTTTAGTAAATTAATACACTGGATGCCAAAAAGAAAAACAACTTATGTAAGACTTTAGCCTTGCCTATTATCTCATAGCAATTGTGATTGTGTGAGGAAGAGATAGAGTAGACCTTCATTTTGTTCAGTCTCTTCTAATGCATGTTTTCTATAGGTTTGACAGATTTCTTTCCTTCTACTCCTCCTTTAATAGTTTCTTATAGTCTTTAGTTTTAATGAGTTGATTTTTCAGGATGGTCTGATACACCCTCTTCTACCTGCTATAGAAGCTTGAATTTAACTTGAAAAATAAAATGCTTCTACTTCTAAGTCTACTTCTAAACCTAGTCATTTGTTTATATGTTAACATGGCCATGGCCATATTGGATGCATGTCCTACACTCTTTGGCCTGATTTTGTGTTCATATTGACCATGCCCTTATTTTTCTCTTAGTTCTATCTTTCACTAATGACAACAGTAGCCACAGTCTTCAAAGAATCCGTCCAAGCCTACCCCAAAACATAGCAGTCTCCTCCACTTCACATTTATGTAGCATTTTATACCCTGGTTCTTCAGGTGGAAATTTATCTTGAATTGTTCTGTGACCTGCCTTGTGTTGTTAAAATAATATCTAATGTTGGTATTTTACTAAGGTTTTTTATGTATGTTTAGTTCATCTCCATCACTAAACTACGATGTGTACAATATGCATTTCAATATCCTTTTCATCTTATTCCTTCCTACCCTCAGATGAACTAAGGAGGGTGTGGGAGGGGCAGTACTCTGAGGAAACACTGGGTGACCATGAAGTAACATGGGGAATCTGAAGGACTTTTTTCTGTTTACTGAATTCAGCAGGACTAG
This sequence comes from Noctilio leporinus, assembly GCA_004026585.1. NCBI lineage: Eukaryota > Metazoa > Chordata > Mammalia > Chiroptera > Noctilionidae > Noctilio > Noctilio leporinus. The sequence goes on along the minus strand of PVIW01004756.1, from coordinate 106,760 downwards.
GTACTCTTTCTGGAGGACTACAGAGATCTCATGAAGTTGAAAAATATGACAGTATCTTGAATTAATAGTTGCTGTGTTGGTTGTCACTTCTAGGTAAAAAAGATCTAACTATATATAATAGACATTTTTGATAATTTTGGGTGAGAACTAACAGATATAAAAATCAAAGTGAGTTGAGGGGATAAAAATTGAAAATAAAATTCTGTTGGGGAAAACTAACTGAGTCAGTGTCTACTGCTGTTTTGTCTGAGTGGACGATGATCTGTCATTTAGTAAAAATAGGCTTATTCATTTTGTTCTAAAATGTAGTAATAACCTAATAGCTTCAATAACATTTTCTTTCAATGAGAAGCAACATGTTAAAAGCCAAATTCACAATGGAGAGACCATGCCTTCCATAACTATCATCATCTAAAATATGCTCTAAATCATGGAAGTTACCACTATTAGGCCACTAATAATTGACATTCCACAATCACAAATTTCCCTTGACAGAACAGCATGTCAGACATCTGTTACCACTGCACTCCATTGCTTCTGCAGTGTTATATTAACCCCTTTATTGACCTAATATCTGTCTTCTGTTTCCTGATACAACACAAGTTGGTCTTCTGAACTCTATTTCAATATTTATAGTACCCACCACCCTGTTTCACAGCAGCCTATGTCCTGAGAACCTGTGCCATCAGCTGTTTGAATTTTGTGTTAGATTTTATGCTACATAGCTAAAAATTCACTCAAAAGTCATTGAACACATTAGAAAGATTACTTTACCCCTTCTGACTCTAGCAAAAGCAATAAACTCAAATACTATAAAAAGGCTATGAATTGCTGTCTCCTGAGCTTAACAGATGGAAATAACAAATGAGCAGACTGGTTGTTATGACAGTGTCCATCACTGAAAGTCCATGGGCTCTCAAGTTCTCTATCTGCACTGTTTTATTGGAACACACATCTTCCTTTTCAGTCATAAGAGAGAATTGACTATATGCTTGTCTTTGACTCCATAGTCCCTCGATGATAATAACCAGTAAAACGCACATCCCCAAACACTTTTTCTTCTGGGTTTTTCACTACCCTTTGCAGAGGTTTCTAAATGCTCTTATCTTGACATTGATTCCACTGTGAAGCCTTTGTTTATTTTTTCAAATGCTAACTCTTGCTTTTGTCAACAGAAAGGGGAATGATAGCTATATTTTAAAAAGTGACCTATGGGATTCCCTTTATTTTAGGTATATGAATAAAATTCTTGAGTGCGTTTTTGTTTTCATCATGCCCTTAATCCTGTGACCACCTTTTTCTTATGTTTGCCTAGAAACACATTTAATAAATGAAACCTTTCTGTGCTAATGCTTTTCTTCCTTTTTTTATTGTATTTAACATTTCCTGTCTGCCAAAAAGTGTCCAGTATGTCTCAGCTTTTCCCTTACTTCTCATTTATTCAGATGGTATCATAAATGTAAACTAAGCTTTGCCTTTACACCTGAGAATCTCCCTTCTACATATTTCCCAGGTTGCTTTATCCTTTATGAGAGTCAGATGCAGCAGCCTACAAAGGTTGAGAGGAGGGAGTAAAACCTCCTAACTAAATGTGTGATGGGCAGATTCTCAAGGTTTGCATCCCTAAAACCTACCACAGCTTTGGGATGAGATTAGGAATGAAATGAAGCAGGAAAATATTATAAACTTCCAAATACAGACTGGAAATATTTGGCAACCATTACCACACTCCTTCCAACACCAAGAGTCATCACTTTTGTTGAGAAAACTACTATGAGGTAGCATCTTCTACTTTGTGGCAAAAAATTAAGCCCCAGATGTGGGACATTTTCTGAGTTAAATCAAACCAGGTGGGAAGAATGGGGGTGGATTATACCTGAAGGAAACAATGAGCCTTCCTCCATGAGATAATGTAATGACTTTTTCTAATCATGGAAAATTGAGAGGAGATGTAGCCAATGTCTAACAATGGGAGAATTTGATACATTTTATGGAGTTTTTGGAGGAAAAAGACCAGAATTTTAATAACAAATAATACTAACTTAAAAGCATTTTTATCAGTATGATTTATGAAATAAGATGTCACCTGATATCACTAGAGATCCACGGTCAATTTGAATGTGTTCATCATAAGAAATAAAATTTACTCTCTTTCTTAATACATTTATATGTGACAGGGACCATAGACTATCAAAAAAAGTCGAATATATGCTATGAAGATTTCACCACAACTTAAGAGGTAAATATTGCCTCATTTTGAAGAGGAGGAACATTAAATATGGGAATGTTAGGTAATTTGTTTAAGGTCTCACAACAGTAGGAAGGTAGTAGAGCAAGGGGTCTGCCGTGTCACCAGCACTGTCAATAAAGCTAATGCAACCACATCTTGCAGTGATTTAGAACAGTCTGAAGACTGCTGTTAGGTTGTTTTTACTTTAACGAAGGGATACAGTATTTTACATGACTTTTGGATTAAAATCTTGTAGATGAAACAGTATGCTTACTTTAGTGCTGGCATGGAAGCAGGTCTTTTATTTCCTCTATACAGTCTAATACACATTAAAAGAAAGGGTGATATTTTCCCATGCACTGTGTTATTATCAGGTGCACTGTCTTTGGAGACCAATATAATTTACTTAAGTTTTCTGCAGAGAAGACATAATTATATACAGAATTTTTGGTTTGAACCATCCACGCATGGAAGAAACAACAATAGTTTCCATCTGTGTAAACCAGATGACAAACAGCTAGAATTATCAGAAGCCAGGTACTTCCCAGGTTTAAATCACTGGAAAAATAAGATTCTTTCATGTCTTGATAAAATGGGTCTTTAGAAGTAAAAAAATGCAGTAGCCTCAGAAGAGAATGATGTCAGGAAGAGGAAGTTCCAATGGACTGAATTCAATGCAAAGCCTAAAATCCTGAACTATGAATGTATTATGTGTGTTGACAAATATACTAAAAGTTGAGGACAACTCATTTTCCTTGCTGTGCTAGGCAATTGCACAGATGCATCTCTATTGTATGGGTTAAACTGAGGTTTTATTCTTTGAATGTCATCCCGGTTTCTCTCTAAATGAACAAATAATAGGGTAAAAGAAAATACGGGATTTCCTAAAATGCCTGGGGGTATGCACAGCTTTCAGTGATAGATTTAAATGGCCATGAATTTACATTGACCTTACAATGTCTCTGTTCATCCTGAAATGCACATACCATTTTCCCCCTTCAGTGCCTTGATTAATGACTCTTCCCTTCTTTTCTGTAGTTTCTCTTTTCTTAACTTCCCTGTTGATAAGTATGTTTCTATTTGAAAGCAGCATCACCATGGAGCTGGGGGTCACTTCCTGTTGGTCTTAGTTACTTGAAATTGCCAGCCCCATGGGTTTAGCTTTTACAGCACTAGGAATATTTCATCTTGGTGCTATAGTCCCTGTGACAGGGGCCACAGTGTCTATTACCTTAGGTTGAGTGGCCTGTATTTCCTTTTCTTGTATGGCACTTTGGTAACATTGTATGGCTGCTGACCCCAAAGAAAATGAGTTGTGTCTCCCACAAGAGAGGGACTGAGCACAAAACCTTCTAAATAATGTTTAAATAGAAGTCAAAGCACTAACTCTGGACTGTAGTCTATGCACTTTCTAAGTTTCCAAACTTACTTTTCCTGACAAGCTCCTTGTGCTAGTTTCACTTGTGTTGTGTCCTAAAAACAGCATGATCTTTAAGTACTCTGTCCCCTTTTAAGCATGTGGGGGCAGAGACCTAATTTTATTACAGTTATTTCTAAGAAATTAACACCCAAGACTCTAGGAGCCAGATTGTACTTGGTTGCAGCTGTTTTCCTCACGCATAGCAGAAGCACTACATCCCTCAGGTAAAACTTGAGGTTTCTGGTATTTTTCATAACCTGATAAAAGGAAAATGAACTGCAAGCTCTTGTTCCTCGTATTATTAAATACAGCTTTTGAAGTAACTTGAGAATAACAAAGACAGCCTGCATTTGTCTATGGAATTCTCTCTCTCTCTCTCTCTCTCTCTCTCTCTCTCTTTTTCTTCCCCTCCCTCCCCCACCCCACACCCTGTTCTGTGGAACAAGCTGTAAGAAAACAAATCTCAACTGTAATTTGTAACATTTTTTCCCATGATGCAGTATATCATTATTTGGATGACTAAAAGCCTTAATTATTTACTTTTGGGAGTCCCTGAAACCTATGTCATCACAAATACTGAAGAATTTTCTGGGAAAGGTTTGAAACACTTCCAGTTAAACTCTTGACTTAATATCTCAAGAAGGAAAAAAAATAATGTTTCTACCACATACTTTATTAAACCCTTTAGGTCCTTTTACAAGGGAGGAAATACCAATTAACGTATAATTTAGCAGAACAAAATATTATCCCATTTCAACTAGTACCCACTTCCTTGAAGTTTATTCAAGCATTAATAACCATTTAATGTAATTTAACTACACTGAGGTATCCATTACATTAATATAATATATCCATCAGGAAATTAGAGTTTTGTTTCCATAAATTTTGTATTACAAGAAGGTCTTTATAATTTTATTCTGCATGTTATGATGCCTAATTTCAACTCTTCAGTCTCTGTTACAATGTGAGATGATCAAAATGTTCCTAATGTTAAAATATTACCTACATAATTTATTGAGCTACAAATCACAAATTATATATATACATATATACACATTTTGTAAACATATTTGAGGATTTAAATCATTAGATGTGTCAGGATCAAATCTCATTAGGAATATAACAATATGACTAGGTCTTTGAAAATCAGTGGTTAAGTTGATCCTTTTAAAGTATGCATATTGAGATAGTAATACCGTATATTCATGATCTGGAGATCTATACAGTGTTTTGGAGGATAAGTTATATTACCTGTGTGAATAATTACATCAGTAGATATATTCTTGTATGATTTAGCTCAGTAAGTAGCTGATCATGGAACTTAAGCTATGTTTCAGTATGCAAGGAAAAGTGTAACCACATGATAGTATGTGTCGTTGCCTGGGTTAGAGCATTTCCTTGAACCTAGTGTGTGCTCATGTAAATAGGTAATAAACATTTGCAACCACCAACAAAAGACACAAATCCTTACTTTGAACTATCTTTGATAGTTAAATTTTGAGGTCATAATTTGGTTGATTCGAGAACAGTTTCTATTACTGAAGAGGTCATAAATGTGTTTACATGGGGAAAGTGAATATAAAGTCCAGCAAATAACCTATGAATTTCAGCAAGGTAGACCAACCATATAGACATATCCTGTCCTTTATCTGTTCTAAAGTTGAGACATTATCTTAAAAACAGAATAATTTCCTAAGCTTTCTTCCTACATTTCCTAATTGATTCAGCTCAGGCAGTTACTCATGAACACTGTTCTGAATGCCAGAAGGCACATGAGTGTAAAAAAGATAAATGCATTTTCCCAGCGATTTTGTAGCGAAGTCCACGTGAATAAGTGTTATGTGTCCTAGGCTATCTGTTCCTACTCCATCTTTGTTATCTATAGACTTTATAATGAAATAAAGTGAGATCATAAACATATGTCGTTTGATTCAATCGTAGGATGAAGTCCTTAAGGAGCAATGCCTCAGTGAGAATAGATCAATAGTTTTAAATTCAATGAGTAGGGTTTTCTTACTGGATGACAAGTTAGTAAGGGCAGAAGAGAATGAAGTGAAGCAGCAAAGTATTTACATCACAGAGAAACTGCTCCTGGAAAGGACTTTAGTAGATGGTGAGACTAATCTGTTTTTTCATTTGCTTTCCTTGCTCATCTTTTCTGTGCCCCCATCTAGCTTCAGGTATATAAATATAGAATTTCTTTCCTTATTTTTCTTTTATAATCCATGTCTCTCAAATCTATACGAAAGCTTTCATATTCATTCATTCAGTAAACATTTATTAGGTACCTGCTATGTGTCAAACTTTGTGTTATGTGTTTATCTTCTGACCTTTGCACCTCTTCTTGGTCTCCCCATTTGCCTTCTGACTGCCCTCTATCCTGAGGGGGTGAACTAGGATGCAAATGCTGCATCTGTACTGTCCAAGCTTGGTGACTAGAATTCCAGCCACTCAGATGCTATGCCCAACCCAGAAAACCCAACTCAAAAATTATTTCTCACACTTTATCAATTTCCCAGTAGTACAGAAGCTAACCTTAGTGAAGACAAAGAAACAAAATTATTATTTATTCACTGAAAATAAGGGGTGAATGATATTAAAAATTCTTACCAAAGGTATTTGTATTTAAAAATAAAATACAGAAGTGATTTTAAATGAATCATTAATTGGTTAATCATCACAAGGTTTCAGAGGGAATCTCCCATTCACTTACCTGTCAAATCCTGAGGCCCCTTTCCTACTCTTTTAAATCTGTCTAATGATTAAGGCCAGTCCTGACCTCTTAAGGCCATTTTGACTGGCATCACACAGAACTGACAAATTGATTCTTAACCTATCTGATTATTTCACTGGGATGATATGGCCTAAATTTGATAGGAGAAGATGAAAATAAATGAAAAACACAGAATACAAATGTAAAAATATTGATGATATGGTAGAAAAAGGGTCTTATGAAAGGAATATTTTGAGGACACAGTGAACAGCCTGTGTGATTATAATATGCCTGTGAAAAATGAATAAAAAATCCCAGTAACAGCCCTGGCTGGTGGTACAGTGGATAAGGCGCCAGCATGTGAACCCAAAGGTTGCTGGTTCTATTCCCAGCCAGGGCACATAACTAGGCTGCAAGCCATGCCTCCAGCCAGGTCCATGACTAGAGGCAGGTGAAAGGCAACTATACATGGATGTCTCTCTCCCTCTCTGCCTCTCGCCCTTCCCCTCTCTCTGGAAATAATAAATAAAATCTTTTTTAAAAATCCCAGTAACATGAGTACTACTGGCAAATAGTTTATTGAAGCGCATTTACAATTTCTTATTTCAATGCTCAGCATTCTAGAGATCCTGAATTCAATAATTTTTATTCAAAAAAAAAATTAATAATTTCATATTCACCAATACAATGAACAGATAGAAAGGTAATAATGGAACAACATTTGAATCTATATTCACCCAAATCAGCTGGGCATCAGTTAATTTACCAATAGTATAATGGCTGATCAAATTGTCTTTAACAAATATGAAATAGAGTAAACCAGTAAAATATTTAACTTTTTAAAAGAACAAAATGCATGGCAATTTCAGTTTTAAGAAGTAGTGATATGTGGCAATTTCATACTTAATTTGCCTTGACCTGTTTAGATTTAATATTTCTAATTAAAGTTAATCTGGAGACTCCACTCTTCTGTGACCTAAATATAAGGATTGAAGTTTAAATTGCATGAATATAAGCTTACCCAAATTTAACAACACATCTCATATCCAGAAAAATTATAACAATGGTACTATATTCCTTTAAGTATTAAACTTTTACTTTTTACCCTAATAAATAATACCTTCCAAAACCATTAATTCTACTCCTAAATCATTTCTACGCAATAATTTATTCTCTAATTGCTTATAATATACCCAGATCTGTGGAAGATAGAAGATACAATCAACAAATTATTCACGACTCGTAAAAAAGTTAGTATGATCTCCAATTTCCGGGGTCAAAGATGGCACTCCAAAGAACAATAACTTACTCTAGGTAGTCAATTCTATATAGCTCAGAATCTAAGAGTTCAGACGAGATTGGGCGTGTTCAGGGTGGTATGGCTGTAGACTCAGAATCTAAGAGTTCAAATCTGATTGTACAGCTTGTGTTTTTTACACCAAACTACACAACTTGGACAATTTGATATCTCCAGCTCTGGAAAGTTAGTTCCTGTCTTTATTCTAATTCAAATATCTTTTGTCTTCAATGTTAAATCGTGATTGCAGACATAAACATGTTTTTCTTTATGAAATTATAAATGTGAAACATTGAATGTAGAATGGATTTTCTCACTTGAAATCATTTCAAATGCAAGTGATCAGAATTTATGCTTTCTTTAATTTACAAAAACAGGTATGTGAGAGAAGGTTCATAAGTTGTCCATAATGAGCCAGTACTTATTTGAAAATCATATTTATTGATAATAAAGAACTTAGGTGAGACTATATGATGAAAAATTTTCCCATCTCACAATTGTCAGGCATATAGTCCTTTCATAAGTACATTTTAGCTTGAAAATGATCATTTATAGCAAAAGCAATTGTCCTAATAACTTAATCATAACAAGTATATTAAATTAAAAAGTAATCTCAGAAATGCAAGAGATTATTATTCTTATTTCCCTACTCTTTCTTCAGGTAAATTGATATTTATTCTGTAGGCTATAGCAACTTTTACTAGCTTCTGTTAATGTTTAGACTTTCACCACTTTTTAAGTACCCCGCACGCTTGTGCCCTCAGCATGTAGAATCCATTCTTGTTCTTTGCTTCTTCATTCTTGTTTCAATTAGATGATAAGTGCCTGGGAAAGTAAGGCTGTGTCACATCTTTGTGAATCCTGAATAGCTCACCACTCCTTAGTGGTGAGTAAAAGACACTAGCTGGTTAGCTAATAAACCTTAATCTCTCCAGCCATAGTAAAACTTGTGGGAAAATATGGACTTGGTTGTGAACTTTTAGGGGGAATATAAATTGAAATTTCTGGAGGCATCTTTGTCACTATTTATCAAGACTGATAATGTAGTGAACCCTAGATGGAACACTTTTCCTGGGATCTTTTCCTGTGCATCATTTTCCCCATACCACTACCACTTCATTTCTCACATCACCATTTTTTTTTTCAGTTGCCTAATTCTACTATTTCTTATATCTCAGATTTAATCCTTTGAAAAAAGTCTTCCTAATCTTAAAATTGCTAAGTAACTTTATTTTGGGTTCCCAGAAATCCTAATACAGGGTGAGAAAATCTAGGTTTATAGTTGTTCATATGGAAAATAATACAATAATAAATAATAATGCAGGGATAAAGTATGCTTCATATACTCATAACTGTAAACTTACTTTTGCTGCACCCTGTATATCTTATCCTAGCATTTACTTATAAAAGTGGTGTATTCTTATGCCCAAGAATGTCTGCCACGTTGTGTATACATAGTAAGTGTCCAGTAAATTAATGAATACATGGGTTAATGAATGAATAAATTGATGTGCTTTGACCCATAATGTGGAATAATTATGTTTTTTAAAAGTTACAACATGAAAATTTACCAGCCACTTTAAACTGTTTTTTATAGTAGGCCATCTTTATGTCATTGAAGGATTATTAAAACATAAAAGTGAAGAGAAACCTAATTTGATGTTCTCTTTCTACAATTTTTACATCAAAGAATGACCCATATGCTTGCTATGAGCATCCTCTCAGCTCTGTAACAGAAAGTCTGGGCCCTCCATTGGGGAGAATCACAGAACTGAGAATGAACTCAGTTCATTCACTAAGTTCCTCATATCCATATTCTACTATAGTACAAACTATCTTAGATTTATTTCTCAAACACATTGTACAGTGGCATGACTATGGAGAGACTTCTCTTGGGTCACTTCAGCAAGAAAAAAAATATTTTCTTCTTTCTACCTTTTTACCCTACTAAGAATTATTTAATAGTTAATTATTTCATAAACATGTAATAAATACTATATTAGTATGTAATTCCAACTCTGTATGTATAAATACAGAGTAATCTGGTGGGAGCCTTGAAGTGGTTGATTATGTTATGTTCGAACAATAATAAGATAGAAATCACATTTATTATTTATTTATTTATTTATTTATTTTTCAATGTATGGTTGCCTTTCATCTACCTCTAGCCATGGATCTGGCTGGAGACCTGGCTTGCAACCTTGTTATGTGCCCTGGCTGGGGAATTGAACCAGCGACCTTTGGGTTCGCAGGCTGGCACTTTACCCACTGAACCACCAGCCAGGACCACATTTATTTTTTGATAAAGACAGCAGAAGCAGATATCTATGTCCTCACCCCAAATTTCCCATTATATATATATATATATACGAAGTTTTCAAGTAACAATTCTACTCATCTAATCATTAGTCAATTAATGCAAATGAATTAGATCTATACAGATTGTTAGTGTTTATTTGATGCAATACCTACCTGTAAGAGTAGGAAAACTAAGTTACAGAGGTGATATTTTTGTCTTCCACAGGACTAAACATGAGCACCTGCCAAAGATGACACTGCAAACTACCTTTTCACTCCCAGCCCCATCCTACTTTAACCAGTGTGTTACTTAAAGTGTAGTTAATGACACGTTAGATCCTAAACTAAATGTCAACACAGTAATTATTTATCTCTGAACTCATTCTCATAAAAGCTCACAAGTTGAAAAATAACATTTTACAGTGTTTATTATATCTATTTGCCAAAAATGACACATAGCAGTAACCAACACACATACACACACTCACACACACACACTACTAAACCAAGTTTCTGTCTAAAAGAAAGAAAACTAAAGGAAAAAAAACATGAATTATTTGGCATAAATATGTCCCATGGCTCTTATGCTATCTTTTCTCCCCCCTACAACACCCCACCATGAGATTAATCATGTGACAAATGACATGAGATGGCCTTCTGGAATTTCGTCTGGAGCAATTTTTACTGCTAATGGAAATTATAAATAATATGTGCCTTTCGTCAACTGCATTCTTCAGTAATCTAATTGTATCAAGCTAATGAGACCTGGGTTAGGAAATGTTCTGAGGTTCCCATGCCCCAGGTCAGAGAATGCTGAAAACATCTCTGAGCAGATGTACTCAGTCTCATGAGAATGGCAGCTGAAGCACTTGGTCACTCCACAAACCCAGGCTGCGCAGGGGCTTGTGCATTTGACCTTCTGCTAGAAGTAAAGAATGTTCCTGTTGGTTAGCTGCAAAACTGAGGAGGGAGGGAGGGAGGGCAGACGCAGATAAAATTCCCCTTCTCATCTCCTGTCCTCCAACCTTTTCTTTTTAACTGTATAGAAGATTCTCCTTATTCTCTTCCCAGGGGAAATGGCTGTAAATGTTGCCTTTGCAAAACTAGCACATGTTGGCATCTGCATGTGCTGAAAGCGGCCAGAGGGCCAGGGAAGAATTGCATGAGCATGAAAACACTTCTTTTCTCCATTTCTTCAAATCAATATTGTTTACTCTACATTTACAAAGGTTGATGCAACATCACTCCAGGCTGTTATGGACTTAAACTGCTTCAAAGATGATTTTATATTATGGTTGAATGATAGGCTTTTAAATAAAAAATTCCAACATACTCCAAAAGGAGCATATGCTGTGAACCCCCAAGCTTGAGGTTAGGAAGCGTGGGTAGCAGAGACGAGATATAATTACCTACATCCTCTGAATGATGTCATGTGAGGGCAAGACGACCTTAGGAGTTGATGCCGATACTTGGTCAAGCTCCAAAAGTCAACAGGAGACTTTTTTCCCAGTCACTCATAACTTTTAAAAAGCTTCTCTATTTTAGTGTAGCTAGGAAATGTTTTTACTTGCTCTTATTTTTTCTTTGTCTACTTTTAAACCAAAATACAACTCCCCTATCTTTTCCAAACTCCATGTACCCATGCGTAAACACACACACACACACACACACACACACACATCTGTGCATCCTTTCTTCCCTTGACTCAAGGGATCTCACAGTAAAGAATTGTTCCTTCAGTAAGCCTCCTGGTGTTTTTTGTTGTCTTGCTCTGTTTTGTTTTCAGAATGTTTCAAATGTCCCAGGAATGAGGAGGCTCACAGATTTCCTAGGGATGTTGGTTCTCACAATGAGCATTTTTCCTCCCTCTTCTCATTTTTAACTCAAATCCTTTCCTCTTAATCTTTTGTGCAGTTCATTTGCCTCCTGCCAAAGGATTCTTCCTTTCCTCAGGCATTTACATCCCTTACATATTTGCTGACTGTTATCATGCTCCTCTTCGCAATCCCTAAGCCAAAATATACATTACTCTGTACTCTTTTCATCTTTCCATATAAATCAAGGCCCGGGTCCCCTGATCATTTTGTTGTTCTTCTATGAAGTCACTCCAATTTGGCTTTGTGTTCTGAGGTGACAAAAATGGAAGACAGATTTCTCTCTTTAGATTCAATCCTGTCACGCTGAGATTCTATCACCTCCTGCTCCATATACGAAACTTTCATATGCCAACTAACTCAATACTTCTTTCATACCGTTGGATTATATTGCTGTTACATCCTTTTCTCCCTGAAGGTCTAATCTGGTGGGAACCTTGAAGTGGTTTATTACGTTATGTTTGAACAATAATAAGAGTAGAAATCACATTTATTTTTTGATAAAGACAGCAGAAGCTGATATCTATGTTCTCACCCCAAATTTCCTGAGCATTTATTGGATCTATAGATTTTTTCACATTTTTCCAGGAAATTTGCATTAAAAATAAAAACACATATGAAAATTCAAGGTCCCAAAAGGAAAGACTTTAAAAGGGTAAAATAAGAGTTTTTGATAAAAATACCTCTTGCAGCTTTACCAAAAATGCCTTCACAGAGGCATAGAACCAAAAGCAGTTTATTTTATAAGCACTCGCTAAGTTTCAGAAAGCAAACCAAAAGAAACCTGAAGACTTATGAACTTCTTCAGAAGTATTTTCTTCCAAAAGTGGATCAGATGGCTGTTTTTAAATTTGTGTCATTCAGTGATAATCCGTCAGCTTCCTGATTTGCTAGATATTTGGAACTGACTGGCCTTGGAATCACTCTTTATATAGAAGGGGTGTGGATGTTAATCTACAAGTCATTAACACCTCATATATGTTAGTGCAGAGACATGGGGTCTGCCTGTGCTTGCTCTGCCAACATGCACAGCATTTCTTGAAATACCAGAGGTTTTGTGTTCTGAGCGTTTGATTTGAAATACTTCCACCTAGGAATTTTCACTTATACCCTGAGTAGTCACTTTCGTTTTTTGAATTTGGTTTTATTTCTTTTCTTAACTCACTGATTAGTAGTGTTATGCAACAGTTAGAAAGTTAGACTAGGTGTAAGGCTTAATTGCCCTCTGGAGATTCGCCTGTAAAAGAAGTATATTACCCGACTGGCTTTATCTTAATCCTGAATCCTAATCTTTTATCTCCAACATTTTCATCCTTGAGATTTTACCAACTCCCAGTTTGACTGTACTAATAAATCTGAAACTTCATTTTGCTATTAATATTCAAAACTGAAAAATTCTTTTCTCATTCTCTCTTTAGCATTTGACCTTCTGCCACCTCCTAGATCATCATACCTTTAATCAAAATATTATAAATAAGAAAGATAAACAAAGTATCCAACTAAGGGCCTTGTACATGAACATACATGTAGCCTTGTTTTTATAAGGAAAGAACCCTCAAAACCAGAATTAACTCCTGAAGGGCAGGCCCCTTTTAGTACAAGCTTCCTCCACTAGGTGTGCTCTAGGAACCCATCTGGATCAGTGCTCCAGCTTGTGGTTGTATTAGAGGCGGCATCCAGCTTTAGTGAATTTTTTTTTTTCAGACTCTTTCAATGTATCCATTTCACGATGGATGATTTATGTACTAACAAACCTGCCCACACCACGCTGAGTGTTCAGCAATTTTTTTACCAAAAAATGGTATGACCCGTATGCCCCACCCTCCCATTCACCTGATCTCACCCCAGCAACTATTTGTTATTTCTTTGCATGAAGAAAAAGTCCTCAAAGGGAAACGTTTTGCTCATGTGGAAGAGGTGAAACAAAAAATGGCAGAAACACTAAAAGGTACATAAAGGATGAGCTCAAAAGCTGTCTTGAGCAGTGGAAAAATTATCTCAGTAGGTGTATTGCTTCAAATAGAGAATACTTTGAAGGTGACTAAAGGTTCAACGTGTAAAAATAAATACACATTTTTTATAAATAAATTTGGTTTCGGGTCCCCCTTCATGTAACTTACATATGTACATATATTAATGTATAATTATTATTTTTTTTCTCATGAAAATATATGTTCAAAAACAATGGTATAAGTTTATCTGCCTATCATTTTTCAAAAGACAAAAATTATTTAGAAAATAAATTATTATAAAAATTATTATTGAGGGGAGAGCAGTGGGGGAAAATGGGATAAATGAAATATAACAACAATAAATTAATTTTAAATTTATTATTAAAGAACACAATTAGAGAAAAGGTCAATTTGGGAAATTTCACTGGTGCTTTTACTTTGTATTAGATCAGTTTTATAATAGCAAAAGAAACAAGGTAGTATTCTTAGGCACTGAGTCATTTTGGCAGGTTCCTGCCAACAAGCCTTTGCAATCACCGCGCCTTACACATGAAAGCTCCTCCCTCAGATAGATGCTTGGCTCTTACTTTTGTTTCCCTTACATTTTTATTGAAATTTTCCCTTTTATTTTTTTAAGGATTTTATTATTATTTTTAGAGAGAGGGGAAGGGAGGAAGAAAGGGAGAGAGACAACAATGTATGGTTGCCTTTCCCCTGCCTCCAGCTACAGACCTGGCTGGAGACCTGGCTTGCAACCTGGTTATGTGCCCTGGCTAGGAAATGAACCAGCAACCTTTGGGTCCACAGGCCAGCACCTTATTCACTGTGCCACCAGCAAGGGCCATAAACTTTCCCTTCTTTGTGAGACCTTTTTTGAGCAATCAGTCTAAAACTGGAGCACACATATGAGCACTTCCTATGTACCTTCTCTGTTTCCTTTCTTTTTTCTATCACGCATTACTATTGAACGGACCAGATGTTTTACATTTTATCTGCTTTTTTCCATTTCTTCTGCTAAAGTGTAAGCCCATAAAGGAGACATTCTTTTATTTTGCCTTTTTAATTAAAGTATAGCTGATATATGATATTATATTAGTTTCAGGTGTACAACATAGAAACTTGACATTTATATACCTTATGATGTAATCACCACAATAAGTCTAGTAACCATCTGTCATTATACAAAGTTATTACAATATTGACTACATTCCCTGTACTGTACATTACATTCCCATGAGTTATTTATTTTATAACTGGAAGTGTGTATGTGTAATTCATCTTCACCTTTTTCACTCATCCACTTTTCTTCTCAGACAACCGTCAGTTTGCTCTCTGCACCTATAAATCTGTTTTCATTTTGTATGTTAGTTTGTTGTGTTTATTTTTAGAGTTCACATGTAAGTGCAATCAATGATATTTGTCTGCCCCCCTCTAACTTATTTCACTTAGCATAGGTAGGATTTTATCTGAACTTCGCTAATAATTAGCGATGTTGAGCATTATTTTATATATCTCCTGTAGCCATCTGTTTGTCTTCTTTGGGGAAATGTCTATTCAGGCCCTCTGCTCATTTTTTTCCTAGAGGTATGTGCATGTGTGTGTGTGTGTGTGTGTGTGTGTGTGTGTGTTTTGATGTTGAGTTGCATGAGCTTTTCATATATTTTTGAATATTGACCACATATCAAGTATATTATTTGCAAATATCTTCTCCTACTCAGTAGGTTGTCTTTTCATTTTGTTGGTAGTTTTCTTCACTGTGCAAAAGCTTTTTAGTTTGATGTAGTCTCATTTTTAGTTTTGCTTTTGCTGCATCCAGGAAGACATAGCCAAAATTTATTTTCAAAGACTTTTGCCATAAGGTTTATTGCCTATGTTTTCTTCTAGAAAATATTTTGTTTTAGGTCTTATAAGTCTTTAATACATTTTGAGTTTATTTTTGTATGTGGTTTAAGAAATTTTTCATTTTTTGCATGTTTCTGTGCAGTTTTTCCCATACCATTTGTTGAAGTGACTATCATTTCCCCATCATGTACTCTGGTGTCCTTTGTCATAGATTAATTGACCATGTAAACATGGGTTTATTTCTGGGCTTTTTATTTTGGTCCATTGCTTTATGTGTCTGTTTTTGTGCCACTACCATAGTGTTTTGATTACTACAGCTTTGTAGTATAGTTTGAAGTCAGGATGTGTGATACCACCAACTTTGTTCTTCTTTCCCAAGATTTTTTGGCTAATCATGGTCTTTTGTGGTTCCACATATATTTTAGTGTTAGTTAGACATTCTTGTCTCATGCTTATATCTTCAGAAACTTACCACATAAGTCTTTAGCCCACTGTAGGTACTCAAAATATATTTGCTGAATGAATCAATTAAAACACAATTCCAATGGAACCAAAAAAATTAAAAAGTACCTTGGACTTTATTGTAACAGACTGATGTCTAAAGTGTATCTTTCTATACAGCAAAATTTAAAAGGAGGTGGGTGTAATTAAAATAGCATAATTGAAATTAGAAAAAACTATGCGTAATAGAAAATTTTAATATCCTCTTTAGTTTTGTATACACATACATGCACATGCATATATTTAACTTGTAAATAAATCATTAACTTCCAAGTGATGTTGTAATAGGAAGAGAAAGGTTGTTCATCCTTAATGTCATTTCTACCAAAGTTCTATAAGATATAAAATAGAGAAGAGTATTGATTCAATTAAGAGCAGTTACACAAAAGTAATGTTTTCCAAATCCTCTGTAGCCTTCAAGGACTAAATGAAATCATATTTCTTTCATAAAACCACTGCTAACTATCCTAGTCCACATACATCATTTCCTTCTTTACTTCATATTTTCAAGTTAATAGTTTTTAAGAATTGTTTTGTGCCATGAACCACTTCGGTGCTTAAAAAACACAGCTAAGGAGATCAAGTCAAGAGACAGAGCCTCATTTAATCCAACTTTGCCATTGTAATTTTAAAACAATAATTTCACTTCCTATTCTCTTCCCTTGCTCTTTTTCCCTCTTGCACATATTTCTATCCAACATACCACACATTGTCCTTTTTTAGTGATTTATTCTACCTACTGTCAGATCTTTTACAGGAAGAAAATTATGCAACCCTGCAGCATATAGGACAAAGTTAATCACACAGTAGATCTTCTTATTCCGCCTTTCTTTGATGTCACTTGGGAATATAATAAGTGGACTTTTATTTCTGTTAGGATCCATCCAGAGAAACACAAAATTTCCCAAAATGCAAAACAGGGAAGTTAAGGCATGCAATTGGTTACATCAGGATTTGGAAGGGGTAACATTCCAAATTGGTTACATCAAGGTAATCCCAGTGATTACCTTAGACCAAAGACATAGTGATTTTCTGTTCTTGAGAAAGAAATTTTCTCTAAGCTTAATGTTTTACAGGGAACTTTAAAAAATTGATTTTGAAAACTCAGTTTCTTCCTATAGTAAATAAACTTTAAAAATATTTTCTTTATAAGGGATGACAGAGGGCTGGAAAAGGACCTGGTCTGGTGGGTTGAGTTTTTCCAGTGTTAAAGAACAAAAATTCAAATGGTAAATTTGAAGATGTAACTAGTTCCATTGAGAGATTTATGAACTGGGAGCATCTCGTCTTGTAGGGAAGTGCTTTAAGAATCTGTACAATGTAAAAAGATTTTATGGGGAGAAACTCAGTGAGACAAAAAAAGAAGTTAGTAGCAAAATAAATGAGAGGAGTTTTTTCAGGTAAGTTTAGCTTCCCTTAGAGGAAAATAGGGATCTTATCAGACAGATCACCTCAGTTTACTTTGTAGGGAAAAGATAGATAGGACCCATGTGACGGATTACTTCATTGGTACCGACCAGAAAATACCAGACTGACCACAAAGATTACATTTCTGGAGTAGGTTGCAACTTTAATTAGGTCAGGTATTAAGTTTGATGCACAGGCTTTAGCACAAGTGACTCCAATTTGGGCCTTTGGTTTTCTTTTCAATACCAGGAAGGCAAACAGGGTGCACTATGTGACTCCAGGTCTTGGTGGAGGATCAAGGAGAGGATGGGCCTGGATGCTGTTGAGTGTCAGGGATCATAAGCGACAGAACTGAGATAGGGTATGTGGCAGAACAGCTGAAGTCAATAAAAGCTACAGCAGCTGTCAAGAAGAAGGAAGACAAACTGCAACCAAATTTATGGCTTACAACTGGCAGAGGACAGCTTGATTCAGCATGGCGACTAATTTCGCCTTAGGTGAGCCCTAGCTTTATGATACACTCATTGTCATGCAGTAGCATGCTAAATGACAGGCTGCACACCACCATGATTGGAAGCATAAAGCCCATATAAAGATATAAAATGGCCAACAGACCTTCCCTGAGGAATTTCCACCTCTTTCCTGGAAAGATCCTCAATTTTCCTCCCCCTTATTGAATACCCTATCCTGTGATTAAACAAATCTCCTAAGACAAGCAAGTTCCAATAAAGGGGGGCTGCTCTGCCTATGGAGTTGCCCATTCTCTATCTCACTGGTTCAGTAAAAACTTCACTTTTGCTTTATACTCTATGCTGGCTAATATTTGGATGATTTCCTGTGCAAAGCAAAGAATCTGCAGTGGGTTACTGATCCTGTATCAGAATCAGACCCAGGCACTGCAGTCAAGACCATGTTTCCCAGAGGAAGTCCAGTCCCCACAGGCTCTCTGAGTTCCATGGGAGATGCACACCTGGACACCCTGGGTGCACTCAGACTCATCCACATGGATTCTGGTGCAAACCACCTAACATGAAAAACCAACCACCCTTCTGCTCTCAAAGTCAGAGTGCAATGGTGTCTTGCCCCCAAAGCCAGGCCATATGACGGGGGCTGTCTCTGGAACAAAGCCTGTGCAGGGGAGGAACAACCTGATGCCAGAACCAGGTATCGAATAACACATTAGCAATAACTATAGTGTCTCCCAATTCTACCAGAAAGGGACAAGGACCCAAGAAGGTTATTGAAGCCACAGACCACGTTTACAGGGAAGAGTCTGGAACCATTTGGGGCTCCCTCCTCCAGTTGTAAATGAGGCACTTAAGAAGCAGTACCTTTGGGGAAGACACTGTTAAGGGCAGACAAGTGAAATCATTCTCCTTTCCCCACCATGGCCCTCTAATCTCTCATCAGTGCCTCTCTCTAGCAAAACCTACCCAAAGGCAGTTACAGAACCCAGCTTGCAGGAGTTAGGCTCTCCTGCAAGACAGAACAGAGCAGAGCAAAGGGTCAGGGAAATACAGCTGAGAGTAAACTCAGCAGCTGGAATCACCTAACTAGGAATATGTTTCTGAACATTTCATTCAATAAAGTTTTTTTTCTTAATTTTGGAGGATCTGATAACTGGGGGCAGGGAACATTTTAGCTATGAAGTAGTGATTCAAAAATGGGGAAGACTTTATAAAAAGTAATTTTCTAGGACATTGCCTATCTAAGTATTTGTACTCAATCACGTGGATAAAGAGGAGGCTTGATTCAAAAGGATAAGGTTGTTAGTGGCGGTAGAACAGAAATGTTTATCTAAAAATTTATCATTAGAGGATAATTTAGAATTTGGCAAAAAAAGAAAAAGAAATGTCCTATCATTTAATCTCTTCTGTTTTTTTGCAGGTCTCAACATTACCCAAAGAATTAACCTGTTTAAATTAGTTTTTATATTTTCTATGTAAGATAAAAAATAGACAATGATTACACTGATTTAGCTTTTTAGGTGAATTGGGAATAAAACCCAAATGTTCTTTATACTCTCCTAAGGAGAGAGAGAGAGAGCGAGAAATCTGGAAATGCCATATTGAATAAAGACTCTCTATAAATACAGAGGGTTGGTTGGTATTTTTGAAACTGCTTAATACTGCTGACTGGACATCTTTACATGACAAACACCAGATGGAAAAATCAGTTGAGAGTCACAAGCTGAGAACGATTTCATTATAAAATGATCATTTTCTCATAATTATCCAGAAAATCCCAAAACTCTAACAGTGCTTTCATAATAACATTTGTGTTACCAAAATATAACAAGAGTATACTTTTGCTAAAAGTTTACATTTTTGATCTGCAGGAGAAATTTAATTATTCTAATATGATAAACACATAAAAAATGCTTGTGTAATTTTAAAACTGAAATTTCAATTTCCAGTAACACATTTTGTCATAACACCATTTGCAGCTTTTCCCCTAAACTGCTGTCTACAAAAATAGTGTCATAACACAGCTTTTTGATTAACCAGACAACTAATAATCAAGAAGACAAAGTGATTTTTCTCTCATTCTTATGTAAACAAAATGCTTATTTTTCTCTATAGCTGCATATAACGAGATGATTTTAATGTTTTAAGAGACTTTATATCAATAAAATGCGTTTAATAGTTTTCAAGTACTTTGACCAAAAGTCAATTTAGCAAATGTCCCATTCAGTGACCACACAGCATGTTCGGGTTGCATCATGACATGTCTGTATTGTTATTTGGTGATAAACAAAATAAAATTATTTGTCATTGAAACTTAAATAAGAGAGATTGGTTATATAAACTGCAACATTCTGAACTT
The DNA here is from genome assembly GCA_004026585.1 of Noctilio leporinus. NCBI lineage: Eukaryota > Metazoa > Chordata > Mammalia > Chiroptera > Noctilionidae > Noctilio > Noctilio leporinus. The sequence goes on along the minus strand of PVIW01004756.1, from coordinate 86,400 downwards.
TAGTACAGCTTGAAGCAGCTCTCTAGCTAAACACAGTTGGATTGTTTTTCCTGAGAAAAAAGATTAATAGCTAAAAATCATGACCTTTAACTTTTGACATAAATTCTAAGAAGTAAAATGCAATTGGAAAAACTGGTGAAACCTTAAATTACTGCTACAGAGCAGAATAATAACCATATACCTACAATAACTAACTATATACAACCAATTTTGGGTCACAAATTCCTTCTCTAGCTTATACTAAAGCATATGCAATGAATGTACAGTTTCACATTTTCCACCCCCAATGTCCATCTATGAAATAAAGCCTCAAATTGCTGACTCCCTAGATAATGCAAATGGTTTACAAGTATGATTTCCAGAGAAAATAAACCTTTATAAATAGAGAGTATTTGTTTCATCTGACATTTTAATATCCCTTATGTAGAAGTCACTTTGCACAGCCATTACTTCATGCTATTGCAATTCTGAGCCTCCTTGAGGAATGGATACTGATGACTTCCCTTATACATTTAAGTTAAAATTAGGAAATTAACATAAAATGTTGGCTAATGTGTAAGCTATTTCAAAGAAAAATATGTATCTTTAATTATGGCCCATGACCTTTAGCAGTAATCTATCATATTATCACTACTAAAATAAGAATGTTTTCATAGCTTAATTATAAAATAATGCAATATAATACATTATACCATTCAAAATTAATTTATAATAATAATAAATTATCAGCTATATTCAACTACCAGAAACAAGTCAAACCAGTGATTTTTTAATTGCATTCAACCATGATTTCAATAAAGGAATAATTAAATTCATACCTGGGTACCAAATGAATTCACGATAAGCAGTTAATGGCCCTTTTTACTACAATGTTAAAATTGGAAACCATATAGTGTTCTATGGTACAGAAGCAACTCATCAAGCTACACTTTTCCTATCCCTTTTGGAGTAAGAGCTATCATATTATAAATCGTGAAGAACAAAGATCCCAGTACGACAGAAGTGGTAAGTAGCAAGCCGTATACTGATGAGAAGATTACATCCTTCCTGGAAAACACTAAAACATCCTTATTCAGAAACCCCATAATCCTGGTTAATTTCTGCAACAGAACAGGGACAGTATCTTTAGTTTCCCAAAGAAAAAGGAAACACACGCAAAAATGTAGTCATTTAGTTCATCATTATGATCTGGAAATCCTAATTCCAAAACATGACTCAGCCTTTGATCTTTAAATATCACATTCATTCATTGATTATGAGCATATCTCATGACTGAAATGAAAGAGAAGCCTTCAAGGAGAATGTCTATCTGTTGGCTTTCTCTTAAAATGTATCACTGTTTTCCCAAGAGCTTTATGATAACTTGCTATAATTCTCTTAGGAAAAAGAAACAAACATTTCATTGTTGTAGTTAATTTTAAATGTGCATATCATTAACATTTATTTATTTCAAAATGAGCTGTTAGAAAACTGAGCGTTTACATATCTCTTCTTGACTTTCAATTCAAGATGATGTGCTGAGAAAATAGATTAATCTCTGAGGCCTGCATGAGAAAAATACACAACACATATAAAATGAATAAACACAGAGAACCAAAGAGGACACATCGTTGTCAACATCATCATAGATACTTTAAGAAGGTTTTGCGAAAATGCAAGTAGATGGGAAGTGTCTAAACCAATGAGTAGAGCAGTTTGCGATGAAAAGGCTGCTCTAGGAGATGAGAGCCTATCTTTCCATTAAACCAGAGAAGTATCTCAGAGGAGGGGTTTAAATGGAGATAGGAAGTGAGAAAAGGGGCTGGAACAAAAGGATTATTCATGGGTCGGTTTGTGCAATGGTGGTGCCAAGCAGCACTGTTACCCCACACACAGAGCCTGGAAGCCCAGAATTTGCCCTTGTGAGGGGGAAAACAACAGGGTAATATTTTTACTAAATACATTAATTGAGGTACCTTGGGGAGAAACAATAAGAAGACTAGTGTGGATGTTGAAGCCCTAAGTAAAACTTACCACAGTGATATGTGACATGTAGTCAAACAATCAAGATTTTGCCTGGTAAATCTACCATGAAACTTGTCACCTGACCTGTCTTACTCATATTCGCAAGTCCTATTACCTATTCAAGGGATTTGCATAAGTAGCTGTACATGCATGTTAGCAAAGTTGCCAAAGAAACCCTTATTTGCTAACCATTCTTTGTTCTTAATTATGAACAAATAAGATAGATCATCACATGTGTGAAAAATCAACAGCATTAAAGAGAAATCCAAAAATGAAAAGAACAAAAAAAAAAAAAGAAAAGAAAAGAAAAGAAAAGAAGAAAAGAAAATTAAGTATGGGGGAAAGATCATAAGTAATTTAATAAATATAAGGAGCAAACAAAAACACCACTTACATAAATGCAGAAGTTAGAGGTGAATTTATAGCATTATAATAAAAGCAAGATGCTTTATAAAAAGAAAGAGTCCTGGCTGGTGTGGCTCAGTGGATTGACACCAGTCTGTGAACCCAAAGGTCTCTGGTTGGATTCCCTAGTCAGGGCACATAACCAGGTTGCAAGCCAAGTTTCCTGCTAGGTCCATAGCTGGAAGCCGGTGGAAAGCAACCATACATTGATGCTTCTCTCCTTCCTCTCTCGCTGCCCTTCTTTCCAAAAATAATGAGTAAAATCTTTAAAAAAAATTTTAAAACCCTGTGAATAAAATAAATGTAATAGGTGATTAGCAATTAATTTTTGAAAGAAAAAGGAGGAAGAGAAAGAATAGGAGCAGTGGGAGGAGAAGGTCTGGATCTGTAATAAAGAAAAGTTAACAAGTGTGAGAGAGAAAAACATTTTCACCAAGAATTAAAGTCCTACTAAAAAACATTAGAAAAAGAAAATTGAAAAGAAAGCTGGGAAGAAATGATCTGATTTAAAAATAATAGGAGAGATTTTACAGGCTTAAGTCAGAAATCTTTAGGTTTATGATTTAACAAGTGCCCAATACCCAATGAAATATATATTTTAACTATTCTTCTGAAAACTTAAGAACATCAAGGATAAGCATACTGTGAATTTCCAAAGAAATAAAACAGTTTATTAAAACTGATACTAGGCCTGAATGACATGGTTCCATGAATTGGGTGCCAGCCAGCAATTTGAACAGTCACCAATTTGATTCCTGGTCAGGGCACATGCTTGGGTTGCAGGACAGGTCCCCAGTTGGAGTCACATGAGAGGCAATGAATTGATGTTTCTGCCCCTCTCCTTCTCACTCCATTCCCCTTCCTCTGAAATAAAGAAATAAAATCTTAAAAAATAATAAAAACTGAAACTGGCATTGGAATTCTCCTCAGCAGTACCAGATTATACAATAATAAAGCATTTCAGGAAAAACATATTTTTGATTTAGAATTCTAGGTCATGACAAATCTACTCAAATGTGAGGGCCAAATAAAGACATATTCAAACAAACAAGTTCTCCAAAAATTTACCTCTCACATTATTTTCTAGGTATTTACTTAACTATGTATCCCAACAAAAAGAAAAGTTAATTTCTGAGAAATAACAAGAGAAGATATTGGATGTGGGAAGGATGGTCACAGCCCAGAAAGTCCTTAATGCAAGTCTGGGCCAGAGGACGGGGATTGCATCTGTTTTGCTCATTAATATATTGTGAGTGCATGAGACGGTGACCAATACATAGTTGTTGCTGAATAAATAAATCTTGAATGAATAAAAGCTTTTAAGTCTTATGTTACCAGATAGATAGGAAATAGTTGTTTTGGCTGTGAATAGTCATGGGTAGCACCTTTAAACCAACCAGACATTGATATCAAGAGGCAATGTGGAAGTGTCCCCCTGATGCATCACAACTATTGGAGAGAAACATGTCGAGACTATATCCGATGACAAAGGCTTCCAAAAGGAGCATGAGGTGCACTGTTTTTACAATAAAGCTAGTCTAAATCCATGTATATCCCTGTGCATTGTGGCTACAATCACCAGCAGCATCATTTTTGCATTATCATATCTATGTAAGAATGCATTTCAATTTTTATTAATTATTTCAGTCCAGTCTAATATTAATGCATCGATTCCCTCCCTATTTCCCACTCTTTTCTCAGACTTTGCTCTATTTTATACTAGTATTGAAGATTTCATAGACCATGATCCTATAATACAAAACTATATTCCTTGAAACTTTTGTTCGTGCTGGAATGTTTTAAATGATTAAAATATTGGAGATACATTGAAAGCCTGTATTAACAAAGCAGCACACAAGATAAGCCTACTGGGGCTGCAGGTTTTTTGTGTTTTTCATAGACTCATACAGCAATGGTGCATGAGGACATAATTTCCCACATGGTATAAACTAAAGAAGTAGAAAGGAACAGTTTTATAGTAGGACTTTTAAGTAGTATAAATGTAACTAAGATTTCTATTCCATCCCATTTTCCCAGTTTGATCAACTGGTGAAGTTTACTAGCTGATCATAGAGCTAAGAACAAGTAATTGTTATTATTAACAGGAAGGAGAGAGTCTCAGAGAAAGTAAACAAATGAAACATACTTTAAATTAATTTGATGTTGCTCTGGAGTCTGGGAAAGTAAGGCATGTATATTTATGCTGGCTAAAAAATGAGACAAAACACCACAACCTTTCCCAGTCAAATGCATTATAAAACAGAATATATATGTAGTAACATTAAGGCGTTAATACATGCTTCTTAAATTAAAATCACATTGTTACATGGCACTACAATCCATAACCTTACAGCAAAACAACTAAAGATAAATAACTGAAATCTGCAATAGGCAAGATGAAAAATTAAATGGTAAGATTTGTAAGAACAGATATTTGTCTACTCATCAGTTGTTATTCTATTCCTACTGCTAGGGCTGGAATAAAGTAGGTGTGCAGTAAACACCTTTGTGAATGAGGGTCATCTTGTAACCAGAATGTAAGTCAGACTACAGGGGTTCAACTCCTGAACTCAAGATTTATTACAATTAACTGTGTGACTTCAAGGAAACAAGTGAACATTTCTAAGCCTTCGTTATTCATATTTTAAAAAGACAACGAAACTTCCTACTGCCTAGGGTGGCTGGGAGAATTACACAACAATATCTGTAAATAGTTATAAAGCTGTACCTGGCACATGTCAGCACTCCAAAAAAAGTTAAACACTAGTTTTAGTCATACCCAACACCAGCTATTCTCAGCCCATTATGAGCAAGTTGTGCACTCTTGTCTTTTTCTTTCTTTCTTTCTTTCTTTCTTTCTTTCTTTTTTTTTTTTTAACAGTGGTTAATAAATTTGCTTTGGTCCTGACACATGCTTTTGTCCTGTTACAAAGAAACCTGTTTGATAACTCCAAAATCATTCCATGCCTACATTTTTGTTCACACATTTGTCCATGAAAGGACTTCTCTTTCAGTAAGTAATATTTTAGAGCTGAAACTATGACTACTTTTTATTTTTATTTTTTTGTCACTAGATACCTTGGTGACTCAGTGTCAAACATATAGTAACAAAATTCTAGAGGAATAGCCAATTTCAATTTTATAAACTTTATTGGTGGATGTCCATCCTTAAAGAAGATACAATAAGGTAAAATGTGACTGATCCTTAGAGAGGTACTTTTTTTTTTTTTGCTAAAGTTTTCTCATCTACTTTCAATTTTTATTGCTAGGCGCCTTATTTTATCTTTTTCTGTTATTTCTCCACCCGCATTGATTGAAAACAAACGTCAACCTGTAAATCAAGATAAATCAAACTTCTCTCTGTTCTAAACACCTTCCTTATTCTATTAAATTCCAAAATTGTCAAAACTGATTAAATCCAACCTTCTACCAAGTCCTTGTGGGGTATGTTAGAGGTCTATATATTCTCCCCATTAGAGTGGAGTTTACTTTCCCTTTGTTTGAAAGCATACAAGCTGATCTCAGTGGTTTGCTTGACCACAGAAGTGCCATTATTAACCTCCTGAGGCTAGTTCACAAGAAACATTGCAGCTTTTACCTGAAACACTCTCAGAATACTTGCTCTTGGAAGCTAGCTGCAGGCTGTAAGAAAACTCAAAGCAACCCTGTGGAGAAGCCCATTTGGAGAGGAACCAATGGCCCAGCCATCGGCCACTGATCCCCAAGCAAGTAGGCGGTATCAACAGCCACTTTGGAAGTAGGTCTTCTAGCCCAGTTGAATCACCACAGCTGGTTTTGTAGAAGCAGATGTGAGCTTTCTGAGTCCTGCTCAAAATTTCAAGCCCATGAGCAAAATAACAGCTGAGGTTTTAAGCTGCTAAGCATTGAAGAAATAGTTTATTGAGTACCAATCGATAACCAGAACATCTTACCTGCATGCATGCTCAAGGACTCATAGCCCATTTCAGTTTCCCTTTACTCATCCGTTTCTCTCTACATTGGCCTTTTTGATTTTTCTGGAATTTACCAACCAAATTTTAGCTCTTGGGCTTTTGTGTTTATTACTTTCTTTTTTTTCAAAGTAAAAATGTTTTGTTTTTTTTTTTTTATTGTTATTCTATTACAGTTGTCTTAATTTTTCCCCAGTTGCTCTTCCATTCCCACCCACCCCAACCTCATTATTTCCACAGTCAATCCCCACCCTACAATCCATGACCATGGATCCTTTACATGTATTCCTTGACTAAACCTTTATATTCTTTCCCCCGTTATCCCCCTTTCCCTTTCCCTTTGGTCACCATCAGTCTGTTCCTTGTTTCCATGTCTCTGGTTCTATTCTGCTTATTTGTTTTGTTCATTAAGTTCCACTTATAGGTGAGATCATATAGTATTTATCTTTTGCCACCTAGCTTATTTCACTTAGCATAACATTCTCTAGTTCCATCCATGCTGTCACAAAAGGTAGGAGTTCCTTCTTTCTTTCGGCTGTGTAGTAATCCACTGTGTAAAGGTACCAAATATTTTTGATATACTCATTTACTGATGGGCACTTGGGCAAGGTATATAAAGAAGGAAAGAATAAACATAAGGAACTATATCAAATTTAAAAGTTTCTACATGGCTAAATAAACATCAACAAAATGAAAATAAAACCAACCATAAGGGAAAACATATTTGCCAATGATACCTCTGACAAGAATTTGATCTCCAAAATACATTTAAAAAGCTCATACAAGCTCACCACCCAGATTTTTAATCCAATTAAAAAATGGACATCTTTTTACCTATTTTGTTTGGTAGAAAGTATCATAGATGGACAGCTCATTTTCCTTTTGCTCTGTGCTTCATCTTCTCAATAGCCTTCATAATTAATTTTGAAATCTTGCCACCCTTCCCCATTTGTGATTCTGTTTCCAGTTCCCCTGAGGCCTTGGGCAGTTTTCTTTCCCATTGCTTCCCATTGTTCCTTAACCCAGACAAAACTGTAATGAGGATGAAAAGCCATAAATCACAGATAAAGTGTTTTATTAACTTACCTCCAAAATATTCAAAATTACTTATAAGTAATTCCTAATTTCTCATGAGACCCCAAAATGAGGAACATTAAAAATAATTACATTTCTTCACTAATGTGTCTTTCTTACTAGTCAAAAACAATGAACAGCTTTGGAGGAATTTTCTATTTCTAATAATTATTTCCTATTTAAATCAAACCCTCAAATTGTTTTTATTATTACAGTTCTTCAACTAAAAGACTATAATTAAAGATTTATGCAACCAGAAAAAAATAATGGGCAAAGAACCTGCACAAACACTTCTCCAAGGAAGACATACAGAGGGCCCATACACACATAAAAGAACATGTTTGTTATCTTCTACTCAACTTGGATTCTCTTACTTGCTTCTGGCTTTCTCACCTCCTTCAGATCTTTGTTCAAGTGTAACTCATTGATTACCCTATCTAAAATTGGAACATCCTCAGCCCTGCTCTCCCTAGCACCTCTCATAGGTTAGTTTTCACTATAGCCCTTGTTCCCATCTGGTATTAAGTATCTTATCTTATTGTTTATCCTCACCAGTCCTTAGAATCAGTGCCATCATCTGTTTAGTCTGTTTTATTTGCTGCTGAATACCCTCCATGCAGAGCAGTATGGGTACACAAACATATCTGTTTAATATATGAATGTGCAGGTATCAATCATACCTTCTTAATTAAAAAACAAACTCTGGGAGTATTGTTTTATGCCACATGCTTCACTAGCACCCTCAAAATATGTAGCACTTATGTAAGGATATAATAACTTTATAAAAACCCTTGATCATTGATAGCAACTAAACAAAAGGTTTTTCTGAAAATTAGCAAGTCCACAGGATACCATTAATAGGTTTAGTAATACATCAGGGCTCATTTCCAAGAAAAATTATTGTCCCAAACAAAAAAAATGTCTGGTAACATTTCTCAGATAAACTCCAGAGTATGGTGAGTATACAAAATGATAAAGTTCAACTTTATTTTTAAAAACCAAATATTCACAATTTTTTGCTAAAACAATGTAAGATTATACTCATATATTTGAATTATTGTAACAAATCTTTTATTTTTTAAAAGATTTTATTCATTATTTTTAGAGAGGGGAAAAGGGAGAGGGAGGAAGGGAAAGAAACATCAATGTATGGTTGCCTTTCACCTGCCTCCAGCTAGGGACTTGGCTGGAGAACTGGCTTGCAACCTGGGTATGTGCTATGACTGGGAATCGAACCAGTGACACTAGGGTTCACAGGCCCGTGCTTAATCCACTGAGCCACACCAACCAGAGAGCAACAAATCTTTGACAACCTAAAAATGTTGAGTAATTTTAAACATAAAAATTACTCCTATTGCCCTGGCTGGTGGCCAGTGGGTAAGGCGCCAGCCTGTGAACCCAAAGGGTGCTGGTTCGATTCCCAGTCAGGGAACATAACCAGGTTGCAAGCTAGATGTCCAGCCAGGTCCGTAGCTGAAGGCAGGTGAAAGACAACCATACATTAATGTTTCTCTCCCTCTCTGCCTCCCTCCCTTCCCCTCTCTCTAAAAATAATAAACAAATCATTTAAAAATTACTTCTATTTGTTTCTGAAATTTTTCTTTGCTTGGATCTTAAATTTTAAATACTATTAAAAAATCTAGTTCCAAAAAATATCTTCCACTATGTAACTATCAAGTAATAGGTAGATTTGGAAATAGAATTGAGTATTTGTGGAAACTTTAATATTTTTAAGGAATTCAGAAGTTTTCTGTTTTCAAATTCTGAGGACTCCTGGGAAAATATAGTTTATTTCTGTAGTTCCATATTTTTGTAGAAGCAGGACACGGACACTATGGAAGGAATAGTTTGTCAGATTGGGAAAAGTTTGATCTAAGATCACAAAAGAAATAGTAGTTAATAATAATTAGCAACATTTAAGTTATAAATACAAATGTGTTTGTGATTATTAATTGCTTTGTTTGCTTTGTTTGTAGTCTTATGCACCTGATACACTTGAACTCATTTAATGCTCACAGCAATGTGGAAGAAAATACTATTACTATTCCAAATTTACAGATGAGAAAATTGGAGTACAGATAGTTTATGCACCTTATTCAAAATCATAGGAAATACTAAATGGCTAGGTTGAAATGCAAACTTAGACAGTATGGCTCCAGAACAGTGATATTCAATATCATAGTATGTTGCTTCTCTAATGTTAAACATAAACACAATATAACATGAACCTCACATGCACATGAACACACAAATATGTCATTTCTATAAGTAAAAGAGATATGTATGTGTAGTTGTTGCTAATTGCAGAGTTTTAGAAAGGGTAGAAATGGTACAGAAATAGCCCATGCACTGAAAGATACTTCTTTCTTTCTTTCTTTCTTTTTTTTTTTCTTTTTCTGTCAAAAGTTTTATTGGTTTCATTTGGTCCAATGAATAGGACAGGGCTCCCAGGGTGGTTAAAGGGTGTCTAGTGGTTTCAGAGAGGGGCTCAGGCAAAAGCCAGATACCCGGGAAATGCAGAGGGGCCTTTCAAAGGCCTCTGGGCTCCAAAGGCTTCCTAGATGTGCTTGAGGGTGAGCCTTTCGAAGAGACACTCGCTCACCTCAGCCTGGGGGCCGCCCAGCCTTTGGATGTTTGTCAGGTGGTTGCTGATCTTCTTGATGAGTTTCACCTTCTCTTCCAGGATGTGGTTCTCCAGGAAGTTGCAGAGAAGAGGGTCTGTGCAGGCAGAACCCAGGGCATGCAGATCCAACAGGTCCCGGTTCAAGTTCTTCTCCAAGGCCATGGGGGCTGCCATGGCGTCCTGGGTTTTACCCACTCATCTTGAGGAGGCTTCACCACAACCTGGAAGAGAATGCGCCACCACACTGGTTTGTAGCTTTAAGAGGTGCTGAGCACCCTCTCCCTTCTTCTGGGCCAACGCTTGAAGTGGCCCTGGCCCTGTGGAGCCACAGGGTCCTGGTCACAGTAGAAGCCCAGAGCGAGGGAGGTGTAGGAGGCCCACAGATGCAGGTTGGCCAGGCGGTGGACAGCAGCCTCCATCCTGGTGGAATAATTCGGATGGTTTGGGGAGCTCATGGTTATTTGGCCATGAAGATTTAAGGTTAAAAAACAAATGGTGTTGGCTGATGTCCGAGGTTGAGAATGGCTGAGGTGGTTCTGAAGGTGTTGACTAGAAAAGAGGTTCAGGGTGGGGAGGGGGACAGAGGGGAGCAAAAAGGGGATGGATGTAATACAACAACAATAAAATTAAAAAAAAGAAAAGAGGTTCAAGGGGAGTTGGAGAGAAGGTGCGTGCCTAGGTCTGTTCTGTCCAAACCCCACTAAAGCCAGAGCCAGACCCCAGGATCCTTAAGGGCACTGCGAAGGATAGTTCCTGCTGGTGGTTACCATGTACTGCATGATGGAGTGTCACCCTCAGTCATCATCAGAGCCGAAATGCCTTATTTACATATACTCCTGGGATAAGTGATGCAGTGAAACCCCACCGGTGAGAATTAGCCCACATCTCCATTCTTTATCAAGAAGTTACCTAAGTAAAATCTGTATTTCAACATGTCTGCCTTAATTTTTAAAAACTATGAAAAGCAAATATTTCCTAACTTTGCACACAAACACCACCCCATGTTAAATAAATAATCCTCGTTAGGAATCTCCTATGTTTCTCTATTGAGTTCATCCTGCTGCTGCTAACTGCATTTCCTTCTTCCGTTATTTTTTTTTAAGATTTTATTTATTGTTATTTTTAGAGAGAGGGTAAGGGAGGGAGGTAGAGAGGAAGAAAAACATCAATGTATGAGTGCCTTTCGCCTGCCTCCAGCTGGGGACCTGGTTGGAGACCTGGCTTGCAACCTGGGTATGTGCCCTGACTGGGAATCGAACCAGCGCCCCTTGGGTTCACAGGCTGGTACCTTTCCACTGAGCCACCAGCCAGGGCCCCTGTTTTCATTGTGATGTAAAACATAGGACAACAGTTGCCCTTTCATTAATTGCATCCTCAAAGCTCACTCTGTAATCTGCACAATTACTGTAAATCCACATTTCACATGAAAACTTTCTATGCGCCATCCTTTCTCAAAAAAAAAAAAAAAAAGGGGGGGGGTCAGAGTTAAAAACTAGAATCATATTTGCAATTAAGCATCAACTCAATTAGGTGACTAGGGTTTGAAAAGAAATATAATTTCTTTAACAAACACCTCAAACACTGTTTATAACAGATTGGGCCAACTGCTCTCACAACCTTAGTGTCTCCTCTAAGATTTACCATGGCATAGCTTCCTTGTTTTTTTTTTAAAGCAAATTAAACCTTACGTCAAAGCTTTAAATTAAATCCACACCCCTTGTCCTTTCTCTGCAGAAGAAACAAATTGGCCCCACATGCTGGTAATCGTGGAGGGCTGACAGAAAACAGGGACAGGAGGGCTCCCCAACCTGAAAGGCGTCACAGGGCCAAATCAACCGGTATAAACAGTCAACTCCACTTAAGGTTTTACATAAAAAGACTGGTAAAAAACAGAGAATTTAAATATAAGGATTTTTCTTATACCACACAAAACTGATGGGGTGCCAAAATTTTACATTTCTGGGCTGTGCAAGCACTTTATGGGGAATGTGCTTTTTATTCTATTTTTACGTGTTTGTTATGGGTCTGTTTTTTGCAAAGATTGCTCCAAGCCTAAGTAATAAATTTTTTTTAACACACACAAATGGCCATGATTAACGCATAGAACAATCTATGCTTCTATACATATGACATACAAAATATCTATTTCTGAATATTTCAATATTACAAAATGTGTGTAGGTCACTCTAGGTTTCATAAATTCCTTGTAACAGCTGATCATGCTGTGGAATTATTCTAGAAGTCCAAGAACACAGAGTTCTTAGTTATGTGGAGTAATATTGCCAGGAAAATACTGTGAATCTGTTTCTTATATGTTACTTGGCATTAATGCCTATATTAAGAATTGATAGGAATTGCTTCTCCATAGGATTCTTAGAATATGGCACACATATGGAAAATTTCTAAATATATTATTAGATTAGTATATTAAAATGAGTTGCACTGTATCAGTAACTATTGAAATAATACTGTCTGATTTTACAGAACACTTTGATTACCAAATGAGGGTGATGCATTCCAGTGAAATTGGAACAAAATCTGGTTTGAAATGCACTGTAACCAGTGGATAATGTGGCAAATTTCCTGATGAGCCATCACTTTTGCAAACGGTTTTATTTTCAGAATGCATTTCTAAATATGTGTATTACCTCACCATTAAGATAGCAGGGAGAGAGGTGCAAGTTATTCATGGAATAACAAAGGTATAGAAAACTAACCAGTTGTAAACTTCTCAACATATGTCTAGTTAGGATACTGCACAATTCTAAGAGCATGTCATTCATATGCATTGCCATCAAAGATCTGTATGCTTAACAAGTGTTTCATGGAAAATCCACTTTTTTGCCCATAGGTACTAACTATATGGACAAGAGAAGACAGGCATTTAAGATTAAGAGGAACAACTCTCCTTATAATTACTAAATTAACATTGAGTTGATGAAATCAGAACATGCAAGTCATATTTTCGTTTGTTTCCTTTTATGTGGAATGCTTTAAATAATTTGAGCAGGAACTTTATTTTAACTCTCTTAATGGTACTTTGAAATGCTAAGAAAAAGTATCTAAAGATGAGATTTAGAAAATAAGGTATAGAAAAAAAAAAGACTTTCAGTATATTACCAAAATAAATTCTTACCTAGTTTCTTATTTCTTCCAGATACTTTTGGCTTCCATTTGTAACTAAATTTTAGGTTTTGTTTATCCTAACTCCATAACTTGAAGCATATTAGAAGGAATATGCCATTTGCCAATTTATTTTTCAGCTATTTGGTTTGGATTTGCACATGCATTGGTATAAAAGATTGATATTTTTGTGTTATGGGCTAAATTCAACATCAGTTTATAAACCTCTTGAATGAAAAAAAATCAGGTTTATTTGATTCTAGCAAACTCTTATTTTTAATACATACTAAGTAAGATGTTTGGGGAAAATAAAAAGCAACCTGATTTATCTCAAAATATACAATTTCATATTATAAATATACTCTTTTAAGACAAATAATTTAATGGTGATATATTTACTGTGGTTCACATTTTAAATCTGCAAAAATGAGGTTATCCTTTGAGGTTGCATCAATCTCAGAGTCATTCCTGAATAGTTACCCTGCAATTTCTTCTAGTCATTGCTGGAGTCCTGTGATTGAAATTGTCATGAGTCTGTGAATAATTATTTTCCATGGCTCCACAGCCCTACACTCACTAAGCCATTTTCCCCCTTTATATTGGATCCACTCTCTTATATATAAACCACAACTGCCTTAGTAGGATCCATTCCAGTATTGCCTATGAGTTGAAATGAGAATAAAATAAACTGTATGCCCTAGAAGGACCCATTCCAGTGTTGCCCATAAGTTGAAATGAGAATAAAATAAACTGCATGCCCTAGTTTTTTCTTCTTTATATTTAAAATGAGTAAGTTCTAAGAACTCTCTTATGAAAAAGGTAAAAATTGAATCTCATAGTAGAGAATGAACTCTTTACATTCCAATTAATTGGGTAGTAAAATGTAAGAGGATGTGTTCTAACAGTGTTAAGAGCAGGACATCATGAAAAAAGCCAGAAAGTTTGAAGTTATGAATGAAGCACACTATCTACTTTTTCAGCTGGTTGTCCTCTGGCTGTTTCTCCAAAACATGAAATTTCTCTGTCCCACCAATGTGGTGCACAGGCATGGAAATGATCAGCTCAGTCAGTAAATCTTAATTTTGGGACAGATTCTCATTTTAGCTCATTGAAGTTCAGTCAATATTTGCTTCCTTCAAACCACATGCAGGCCCTTAGATTTCTTACTATGCCCAAAGTGTGGAACTTTTAACTAGACATCATTTGCTGTTTTTCAAGAGCAGTGAGTGACTGCTTACCTGGCCTTTATGGATCTGGGAAGAAGTCCTTTGAGAATGGAAAGAATTTAGGTTTGTTTCTGTTGTTTGGAGTACAGAAAAAGAATATTATTTAAAACAATCACAGAAATTGTCTTTCTCAATAAGACCTCCAGAGCTAAAATGTGTTTAAAGATTTGTGTCTACTTCCTGAAAGGAGGCATACCGATGAAGTAATATTTTCATAGAAGTTTCTCAAACTAGTTGTTTTAGGAGACACTTCAAACTTTATTGTTATCTTTTATCTTGTAAAGCTGTGTTTTCTATTCATAAAATTTTAAAAATATATATTTTATTGATTTTGCTATTACAGTTGTCCCAATCTTTCCCCCATTGCCCCCCTCCACCTGGCATACCCATCCCCTCTGTCAATGCCCCACTTAGTTCATGTCCATGTGTCATGTATGTAAGTTCTTTGGCTTCTCCATTTCCTCTATTATTCTTTTTTTCCATATATATTTTACTGATTTTGTTGTTGCAGTTGTACTAATTTTCCCTCTTTGGCCCCTCCACACAGTACCACCATTCCCTCTGGCAATGTCCCCTTTAGTTCCTGGCCATGTGTGATGCATATAAGTTCTTTGGCTTCTCCATTTCCTTTATTTTTTTTAACATCCCCCTGTCTACTCTGTAACCACCAATGTATACTATTTTTTACGTCCAGATAATTCACCATTTAATTATTGCTTTCTGTCAGCCTCTCATATCATATTAATACAAAATTTTCTTTTATTATTACAAAATGCTTATGTTAAGTCATTTGTTTAAAGAATTACTTCTTTAAGTAAGGCTTTTTAACTACCCAGATTTATTTTTCTATATCAAGCAGCAAGGCTAATATTGTCAATAAAGACTTAAAAGACTGAAAAGAAATACAATTTATGGATGATTAGAAGTTAGCACCCTGGCTGGTAGCACAGTGGATAAGGCGGCGGCCTTCGAACCCAAAGGTTGCAGGTTCAATTCCCCAGCCAGGGCACATTATTATGCCCTAACCTTGTTAGGTTGCAAACCAGGTCTCCAGTCAGGTCTGTGGCTGGAGGCAGGTGAAAAGCAACCATACATTGATGTCTCTCTCCCTCTCTGCCTCTCTCCCTTCCCCTCTTTCTAAAAATAATGAAATAAAAGCTTTAAAAATTAATTAATTAATTGATTGATTAAATTAAAAAAAAAAAGAAGTTAGCTATGGGATATATGTGGAATAAGAGTCTATGAGTTTATATTTTTAGTATAACTATAACTTTGTCAATAACATATTTAAAAATATATATCTTATAAAAGCAAGTATGATTTTCTACATGTAAAATATCTTATTATGTAATAGTCTATATTACTTTATTAATGATCATAGAAAGTATATTTTAATGTACTAGTAAATGTTCTACTTCAAAATAAATGCATTTAACAAATGAAAAAATACAGATTTTTTTCAATGTATTTTATTTATCAGACCAATAGATTTTTAAGTACAATCAGAGCAACAAAAATTTCCATCAGTCAAAAAATACTCGGGCATTAAATTTGTTCTTTTCAGTTCTCAAATCTTTTTCTAATTTTCATTGTTATATATATATATATATATATATATATATATATATATATATATGACTTTCTCTATATGTATATGAAAGTTACTGCTATGGACAAAATATCTTGGGATATTTTAAATCCTATTCTTTCCACTTGCCATTACTTTTATCCTCACTCTATACCCAGCCCACCAGCTTTTTTAAATGTTGAATTAAAAGTTGCCACTTGGCAAGACAATTGTATAAATTTGAGTGAGTTGTCAAAATAGGCAAATATATTTCTGTGAATAGAACAGATTCCATTTTAAATACATTCTTCCAGGATCCACTGACTCTTTTGACAGCTAAATTTGCAGACAAGACAATACATTGCTATTTAGTCAATCTCCATATCATAATCCAAATATCTAGAGAAGACTGTTTTGGTTTTCATGCCACTGGAAACAACTGCCTTTCTCAAATTTTCCACTCAAAAAATAAAGTTCCATAAAATGAAAACAATATTTTGATGAAATGCAACTCAAATAGCCAGTTGTAATGACCATAATTAAGATGAAACTATTTTGTCAATAGGGATGATATTGCATTGGATATACTTATGCCAAAATATTATTTGGTATTTACCTGAATTAAAATGTATATGGATGTTCTTTATGTTTGCTAACTTGGCAACCTGAAGATTTATAGAAGTCTGACCCTTGGAGAATATAGAAAAACAAAAACCAAAACATTTCAAGCAGAGTATATATGAGCAAAGAGGTATGTACATAAAAGTGTCAATGTACATTGAAGTGCATATTTGGAAAAGGAAAAAGCAATTCAGTTGTTTGAGGAGACTTCATGATGTTCACAAGACAGCAGATCCAAAAATTTGACTCAAAATATAGATCGAGGTTAGATAATTAAATAATTATATCCTGTCCAAAACAATCTATGAATCACGGGGAGATTTTAACTAAAGACAGGTTGAGATCATATGTGTATTTTAGAACTATAATTTTGATGGCATTTTGAAGGAGTAACCTTGTGCAGGAAGGGGGAGACATTTTCCAAAGATCTTGGCATCATTCAGAAGTGAAATGTATAAAAAGCTTACATAGAATAAATATGTGTGTATGTATTTACATATATATATATATAAATTATTATATAAATATATATATATATATAATGAAAAAGCTTTCCCTTTTCCTTGTTATATTATTGCCTCCATAATTTTAGACTGCACACTGTCTAATAACTTTGCTGTTGTCAGTTTCAAATTTATATCTCCACAAGCTTTACAACATATGGAAACAGGCCTCTGGTGACTATAGTGACTCCTGACTCTTTGCATACATGAAGGTAAAAACAAATCATCCTTGATAAATGCACTAACCAAGGCACCTGGTGAGTCCCTTCTATATGTGAGCTTATCCAGGGGCTATTATAGCAAAACAAGAACCTAAAACAAATGATCCAGTCTATTGGCAATATTTTATGTTAATTTTTTTTTTTTTTTAGATTTTATTTATTATTATTCTTAGAGGGGAAGGGAGAGAGGCAGAGAGGGAGAGAGACATCAGTGTGTGGTTGCCTCTCACCTGCCTCCAGCTATGGCTGGAGACCTGGCCCACAACCTCATTGTGTGTCCTGGCTGGGGAATCGAACCAGTGACCCTTGGGTTCACAAGCTGGCACCTTATCCATTGTGCCACCAGCCAGGGCTTTATGCTAAATTTTTAAGAGAACCTACTATGTATGTATCCTCTAAGCAGTTTTACTCTAGTCAAGTATACCCAAACTGAATTTTTGTTATTTTCACCACATGCCTTCTTTAATAGTTACAAAAATAAGAGGTTATAGTTGAATAAAAAGTTTATCATAAGAAAATAGTTTTAGGAAACAATCTTTTATATGGAATGGTAGCTGTTTCCTGTATTTTCATGCTCAATGAAATCATCACTTATGCAAAACATATACTCTTTTTATGTTACACAATTCTTGAAGTCATAATTTAATGAAAACTCAGAAGTTGTGACAAAATCTTAATGTGCTTATTTTATATAATATTAATTTTGATCACTTCTCTGTTTCAAAAGGTATGTTTTTAAAGAATCAAAAATCATTTAAGGGTTTATTTTTCTTTCATACCACAAATAGAAAATGATGCGAACAAGAAGCAATATGAAAACAATTGGGTCAAAACTGCCAAATAAAATAATAAAAACATTCACTGCATTCAATGCAAAATGTGACTAAGTGTGTGTGTGTGTGTGTGTGTGTGTGTGTATGCATATGTGTGTGTGTGTAGAAAAAACAGGGGCTTATAAATTAGTTAACATACAAGGCAAAAAAATAAGAGTTTTATCCCTGTACAGCCAAATTCCATTCAGATTGATTGAAAATGAACTTAACCCTGGCTGGTGGCACAGTGGATAAGGCACTGGCCTAAGAACCCAAAGGTCGCTGGTTCAATTCCTAGCCAGGGTACATAACCAGGTTGCAAGTCAGGTCTCCAGTCAGGTCTGTAGCTGGAGGCAGGTGAAAGGCAATTATACATTGATGTCTCTCTCCCTCTCTGCCATTCTCCCTTCCTCTCGCTCTAAAAATAATAAAATCTTTTAAAAAAATTCTTTAAAAAAGGGCTTAATACCTAAAAGTTTGCACAAGGAAAAAAATCAATACTTCACCTATATAAAATCAACAAACAAAATAGAAACATAATTTGATATGATTCTATAAAGAATGAGCCCTTGTTCTGATTTGTCAGGTAACCATTTCTGTACAGGATGCATAAAAACAGTAAGGATAGATTCTATACTGACTACGGGTGCTTACTTTCCTCCAGCAATAATTGTCTTAATGCCTGTTTTAATCAGTATTAACTACCAGCAATAACATGCTTTTAATTATGTTTTAAACGAGTCCTTTATTGGGCTGTTTTGGGAAGCAAATTAGTCAAAAGGGGCTGTTAATCAAAAACGTGTTACTGGCACAAAATAAATGTTCATTTAAGGAGCCATTTGAAATAAACCTGGCTCATTGCCTCTGACAACCTGCAAGGACACCAGGGCCTCCTGAGGATAACTCCTTCAGTGCTTGCCTGGATATGCCTTCTTGCTCAGAAGTTATAAGGAGAAACATTAAGCAGTTTAGGTCATTTGTCAGCTAACTTTTACTACTGTACTCAAGAAAATGAGCCTCCTAGGAACTTCACAGTAGATCTATTCGTTCATTAGCTAAGTAATATTGAGAGAGATGTTCCTGTCACTGTGAATGGAGAAATCTATTGCACTGAATTTTAGTGGTGTCCCTTTTGTCTATGAGCTGTCTTTGCAAATTCCAAGGTATTTAGGCTGAAAAACTAGCATAATTATCTCTGAACATTTTTCGTATATATTCATTTCTTTTATTGAATGATATCTGGTCAGAATGTACCACTGGGCAAAATTATATATTTTATGTTGCTCTCCAGTCTTAGGACTGAGCTTTCTCACTATTATCCTCTATTAGTAAGATGCAAATTGAAATATAACTTTGGAAAAGATCTCAGAACAATTGTTTTGATGGTTTAATTCCTCAACTTTAAAGTAACTTAAAATGCTGTGAAAAACATATGTGAATTTGTAGTGAAAACATTAATTTTAAAGTTTATGTATATTCATTTGTGGGCTAGCCTACTTGACTTTAGGATTTTGTTGACAATTTATTATTATTTTTCCATCCTCCATGTTTGCAGATTAAGAACTTCTAAAAATTATATGTCGCTCAGTGAATATTTTTCTGTTATACCATATTGTTGGAAATCAAATCTTCAAAGTAGAACTACTCCTTTTGACAAGATTATCAGCCCTGGCTAGTGTGGCTCAGTAGACTGAGCACTGGCCAATGAACCAAAGCATAGTTTGATTCCTAGTCAGAGCACATGCCTGGGTTGCGGACTGGGTCCCCAGTAGGGGGCGTGTGAGAGGCAACCACACATTGATGTCTCTACCTCTTTCTCCCTGTCTTCCCCTCTTTTTACATTTAAATTTTAAATTTTTTAAAATAAAATCTTTTTAAAAAGAAAAGATTAACATGTATGTAGTTGATCTTTGGCTGAAATAGCTTGCCGCAACAAGGATAAATGCTTGCCAAATGTATATTCAACACATATGTGTATCAAGCAGGACTATGTGTCAAACATTGAGGAAGGTATGAGGGGTACACAGGGAAGACGGCACAGCCGCTCAGCTTTCCTCCCAGAGCTGTACAGTCTGATGCAAGGTTTAAAGGGTTTCCTACTTGCTCAATATACAACACTAGTACAATACAGCTTTAAGAAAACAATGAACAGTCTGCAGTTTTCACAATCTATGATCTCTATTTAACCCTTCCTGAATTTCTACAAAGTGTTGTCATATTCATAATATTCATCTAAACTTTCTACAGATTTTTTTCTTTGGTTCTTTGTAAAGTTGTTATTCTGTGTTTGTTTTAGTTTTCTGTCTTGACTTTGAGTCTTTGAGTAAAAGGAGCCAAACAAGGGTGGATGTTCCCCTACACCCCAGGGTGAGGTCCCTTTTGCTGACTGGAAATGAAAGGCTGGGAGTTTTGAGTGGAGGATAAAAGCTTGATAGGTCTTCCAACATAGTTCCCCATGAGGAAATGGGCAACATAAAGCCTGGTTTTGTTCATTTTTCCAGTCAGAAATGGTGGCAGGAACCTAAGGCAAAATTACTCTAAAATAATTGGAGGACCTTAAGATGTAGTACGATCAAGAGACAAAGCCTCAAACCCTTAAACCTTAAACTTCCCAGTTAGATAAAGAGGAAAAAAAAATCAGGAAAGTCATCCCGTGTCAGGCCTGGGGAATTTCTATGTTTATGCATGGCTGGACCTTCCTACTGGGTCAGCAGGAGATAGAGCCTTGAAGCTAATCTTGTTCCGCGAACTCCGGAACACTGAGCCCCAAGAATAACCAATGTAAGCAACCCTGAGCAGACAGGTGTCGCCTTCAGGTATACTGCTTCTTTGTCTTAATGTGTATGGAGCCTCCTTCGTTCCAATGTGTATATAAGATTCCCTTGCTGTAAGCTAGGGAAGTGTGGGAAGGCAGAGAAACTGTGCACATTCTGGCCAACACTCTCAGTGCCCAGCCATGTGGTCATTAGCCTGCTGCTCACAATAACGCATGGCAAATCTCCTCAAGGCTCCAAGTAAGTCCGTGTTAGTCACCAGACCACAGGTCTCCCCATTATCAGAACTTATGGTCTAGTATCTCTAGGACTTGGCATTCTGAAGGAAGAAAATGTAGTCAAAGCCAAGATACCTGGAGTCAGTTTGGCCTATCCCAGAAATAGCAGGCAAGCAGAGAAAATTACTAAGAACATGATCAAAGTATAGGATGAAACTATCCATACTAACCATCAGACACCAGAAGCTGCAGTCTGGTGAATTCGAGGGCAAAGTGGGTGGAGGACATGGCATTGGGGGAATCTGCAGTTTTGTTCCCATAAAGACAAGAAATAAAAGTCTTGAGATACCTCAGATGGGTTTATTGTTGCCTCCACCAGGGCTGTTCCCAGGAAAATAGTGACACATTAATTGAGCTCATGCTGTGTGCCATTTTATTACAAAGTACTTATTTATACACATCTCATTTAATTTTCTAAGTAGCTTCTCTTGGTGTCCTCAAATTTCAAATTGTGGAACTGGGCATTTCAAAGTTTAAGTAATTTCTCGGTCACATCTCAGAGACGGGACTTGAACTCAGGTCTCAAACTTAGAAACATCGCTTGGAAAAGAGCCGAGTTTTTATTTTGTTACTCCAGCGGGATGCTGAGCTTGTTCCCATTGAAACACAGCCAATATTATCCTGAATA
This sequence comes from Noctilio leporinus, assembly GCA_004026585.1. Taxonomy (NCBI): domain Eukaryota; kingdom Metazoa; phylum Chordata; class Mammalia; order Chiroptera; family Noctilionidae; genus Noctilio; species Noctilio leporinus. The sequence goes on along the minus strand of PVIW01004756.1, from coordinate 64,591 downwards.
ATATAGCAACTTTCATGAGATCACAGACATGATACTCTTAAGTATTTGTGTTGGATGGGTGGATGAATAGATGAATAAAAATAAATATACATACACATAGACACAAGAATTAAAATCTTTACTAAGTAACATACTAGCTAAACTTCATTATCATAAAATACTACAGGTACCAGATTATTCTAGACTCTGTTTTACAAAATCCTATTCTGCTACCTTGACCATACATTACATGCTTTACGTTTATATAACTTCTTCCCATAAAAATCCAGACATACGATGTTACTATTTTTTGTCTTGTTTGCTATTGCTGGTAAGGAAACTGAGGTTTTGGTATGTTTAGGAACCTATAAAATATTATATAATTATTTAATATCACAAAGCCTAATATTAAATGTAGATGTTCTTATCCACAGTTGTTTTTTTTTTCCTTCCCCTTTTTGAACTATTAGAGCCCTTTCCAATTGTAGCTCTCAATAATCTGAACATCCCAGAAAATGTATGAGTCAAAGTTTCTCTTGTTCAAGCCTGGTCTCCATTTATTAACTCTCTAATATTGCAAAGTAAATTTGGGTTATTTAAAAATCATTTCTATATATAATGAGCAGTTCTATAAAAGGATTAAGTACTTGATATGTACCATAACAGTTATTTTAATGAAAATAGATATTTCAATGTAAAGTTATATCAATTTAAACCATGCTCTCTATTGACTAATTGCTGTCATAAATGAAGTACACCTTTCATGAGATTTTTCTAATAGTTGAACTTATTTTAATCTCTTCTCCCAGAAGTGTATATTCAGATATGAAAAGAGGGCAGAAACTCAAGTCAAACAGGTGAGAAAATAATCATAGGAGTTTTATTTCCCTCCTATTTGCATTGGTCCCAATTCTAACTTGTCCTTGCACATTCCTTCCACCTGCACCTGCAACAAACCAAGTATAAGCAAAGAAGAAATGAAAACATGACTTATTTTACTTATTTTACTGGTACCATATAGCTGCTCAATTAATATGTAAAAAGTGACCCAGTATGAAAGAGAGTTAATGGAAAGTTTGGTTTATCATGGTGAATTGGTCGATACTAGTTTTATTGTTTCCCACTACATTCTATCACTATGTACTGAGTAGAAAAACTGCTTTTAGTTATTAAACATCAGAATTTTAATTAGCATTAATAATGACTTGATTTTATTATGCAATTAAACACTTTCAAAATACATTCCTTCAAATATTTTAATAAAAATTGAAAAGTATGAATTAACTTTGATTTTGATTTTTATGAATGGCTCATGAACGTATGAACTAAAATGTAATTTTGAATATTATCTTTCCCTTGATATTTAAAAACCAATTTACATTTTAGATGAATACTTGACTATAACAACAACAGCATTAGGGCCGTATTGGAGGTGGGTCTCTGCATTATGAGGGAGGCTGACCACTTACTTTTTCAAATGACAGCTTTCCTCAATGAGTGTTATATTAGTGCCTCTCCAGCGATCATTATGCCGTGCAAGCCACAGTAAGAGATTACTTCTGACTCCACTCAATAGCTAAAGGAGTTTCCAGTTAATAATACAAACACAGCCTGCCTGTCCTAGACTTCTGGAACCGCAGAGGTGTGATTTTTGCAATAAAAAGTAATTGTCCCACCCTCCCCTTTTATATCATTTGACACATTTATTTCAATCAGCACTGATCGTAACTTTCTTCTGGTTTTAAAATTCTATCAAACTCTCCTTTTCTTCACTGTGGGTAGAAAGTCAAACAGTTTTCACTGGAGAAAGGAGACAGAAAAGATGATGATAAGACTTATGTACATCTTAAAACAGAACTATCCAGTGTTCATTTTCATAGCCAAGTTGGAACAAAACCTTATTTAGCAGTTTTTAATATCAAAACAACAGTGTTAGATTTCAAAGTTAGATGTTTTTGGCCCTTTTGTATATCACTTGGAATGGAACCAGATGTTAAAGATATTCATTGGTGAAAATCTCATACACAATATTTTTTAAGCCAATAAATTAATTTTTAAAAATCTGAATGGCACAATTTAAATGATTTTTAAAAATAAATATCCATGTTATTGGTGCTTTAAAAAAACTAAATTTAACTCACAAGTTTGGAGTTACTTTGGGATCCTCAAAGGGGATGATATTGCCCTGAAAAGGCAGTAATTAATCATTTAGGGGTTAAAAATATCTCACTCTTTTTATGTATAAAGCATATATATATATATATATATATATATATATATATTCACACCACACTGTCATGGTAAGATGAGATAAAATGTCCAAAGTCTTCTTGGGAGAGCAATAATAAACAAAAAGTTGAGAAATGCAGTGCTATTCTAATGTATTTTAAGGTGAGAAGAAAAGTCAACATACATAAACTTCATACCAATTTATAGACCTGTAGAGTTTCTAGTTGCTGTGTTTTATAAATGAAGACAACAATTAAGTCAATTTCATTTAAACTATTTTTTGATAAGCTATGTTCCAGAAACAGAAACCTGCCAACTCTAAGTTTTCCATACACAGCTTATTATTTCCTTGTGTATAACATGGAGTCAAAAGTGGGATGTGTAGTTGCTGTGAAATGTTTTTCTCTTTCCTAGGTACTTTGTTCATTGAGATATAATTGACAAATAACATTCTGTAAGTTTAAGGTATGCAAGATGTTAATTTTGTACACTTACATATTGCATATGATTGCCATTTTTGCATAGCTACCAGCCCTATTACTTGAAATATTTATTTATTAATTTATTTATTGTGACGAGAACAACTAAGATCTACTCTCTTAGCAATCCTTAAGTTTTTAACACAATATTTATTGTTAACTATAATCGCTATGCTTGGCATTGACCTCCTGAATGTATTTATCCACTAGTTGAAAGTTTCTACCCTTAAACCACATTTCTCCAATTCACCCCCAGGCCAGCCCCCACTAATCACTATTTTACTTTCTGTTTTTATAAGTTTAAATTTTAGATCCCACATATAAGTGAGATCATATACATTACATTTGTTTTTGTCAGTTGTAATCTCACCTAGTTTAACACTCAATTTCCACCCATGTTGTTGCAATTGACAGATTATAATATATACTGTACTGTATATACACACACATACATAATATATTACATTATATATATTATGTATGTGTAGCCATTATTAATATAATGAGAATGATTTGCTCAACATCAGTGTGACCTGGTAGCCAAGGAGAGTGGACTGGAATGCACATGTGTGAACAATGACAATTTCACGGTACTAGTCACTGGGGGCAGTAGATGCTGCTGAATGAGCATGTGTACTGTGTGGCTGTCACATTCAAAATGACTGAGTGAGTAGAGCAACGAATGCATCAAATTTTGCCTGAAACATAAACATTCCTCCGTAGAAACTATTCAGATGATTTAGAAGGCTGCAGCTATGGGCAACTAGTGATTGGCAGCTTCATCACGATAATGTGCCCACTCATACATCACAATTTGTGCAGAGGTTTTTGGCAAAACGTCAAATCACCCAGGTGACTCAGCCCCACCAGATTTGGTGTCCTGCAACTTCTGGCTTTTCTCCAAAAAATTAAATTAACTTTGAAAGGGAATGAGATTCAAGAAAATACCACAGGGAATCTGATGGCAATTGGGAGAACGGTGTTAGGTCCCAAGGTGCCTACTTTGAAGGGGACTGAAGAATTATTGTGCTATGTACAATGTTTCTTGGATCTTGTATCTTCTTCAATAAATGTCTCTTTTTATATTACATAATTATATGGCTGGAAACTTTATATATATATATATATATATATATATATATATATATATATATATGCATCCACATTTCTTTCTTCATTCATCTATTGACAGACACATAGGTTGTTTCTATATATCTTACCTAATATAAATAATGCTGCAAGGAACATGGGAGTTGCAGATGTCTCTTCTATATCCTATTTTTATTTTCTTTGGATACATACCCAGCAATGGAATTGCTGGGTTATATGAGAGTTTTAGTTTAACTAGTTTACATTCCCACCAATTGTGTACAAGGCTTTTTTTTCCCTACCATCTTCACCAACATTGTCCTATCTATTCTTCTTCATGATAGCCATTCTAATAGGTATGAAGTGATATCTCATGGCAATTTTGAATTTCATTTTATTAATAATTAATGATGTTAACCATCTTTTCAAATACCCATTATCCATTTGAATATCTTAGAAAAACATACATTTAGTTTCTCTTTTCCTAATAATTTAGAGTTATTAGGCATTTTTCTACCAGTTATCCTTCTTCCTAGGTGAGCCACTTATGGCCTTTATTAAATACTATAAAAATGCACATTTGGGTGCCACTGTTCTCTAACTAGGTGAAATCACTAACTGTTAGTTTTAAGTGATGTACTTTCAGGTGTATAAATGATAACCTCAAATTTGTACATAATTGATTTATACCTTATAGAATAAATATTAAAATATAAACATAGTGATTAATTATCAGTACCATGTAAATCTGTTACCACTACTAACTCTATCTTTTATTTACTTACCTTACAATATTAACACTTCTATCACCTCTGGGAACTACTGCACCACATCTTGGAAAGATTACCAACATTTATTCTAATATATAAAATGTTATAATTTATCACTTACAATTTCCACTAAACTTATGGAAGGCATTATTATGAGAAAACACCTTGAAGTTATCACATTATATGTATGCACAATAGTTTCATAATAATACTTATCTGAGCTAATACGGCATTGGATTGGATGACTTAGAATAAAACACCATATTGTTTTTATTCTAAGTCCATACTTAAAATATCTGATGGTAGAAATGATTATGAATAAAGTATTATTTTAACTCAAAAACTTAAATAAATGTGATTATTAAATCACTAACTGCTTATGTGTCATGTATGTTAAAAGAATAATAGAAAAATAGTAATCAGTACTAAAATGAATCAGAACTCTCAATTAAGTTAACATCTTTGTACTTAGTCTTGAAAGGAAATAAAGACAAGGGATAAAATTAAGATATTTCTTTTAGATTTTGTAACTTATGAACTCAGTACAGGATATGCCATATAGTAGTCACAGATTAAGAAATGTCTTTAATTTCTTTTTCACCTTTATGTCTCTAAGACAACATATATATAATATGCCAATTATCTGTTTCTACACATATATCATAATATTGTTCACACACAATATTTTATATATGTATGGTGAAAGAATTAAGATTCTTTAATTATCACCTTAAAATACATGAGTATTTCCTTATATTCACAGTATTCTCCTGTCACACCTAAGTAGCAATGTAATTAACATAATATTTTAAAATTAGGACCAATAAGTATTACATCTGGGCAAAAAAAAAAAAAGATAAGATGATAGATTTGGATAACATTCAGTTCTTAAAAATGTAAATGATCAAAGGTCAATATGTCTTTTAAAATATAAAATCTTATACACAGAATTCTGTTCAAATATAAAAGTTAAAGAAAATGCATAGTTATATCTGTAATTTTTCAAATAATTTCTAATAAGTTTAATGTAAAATATTTTGTACTAGTTTATGTATCAAAACATAAACTATTTAAATTGTGGGTAGGAAAGCCACTGACCAGATCAACATCTTGGTGAGGTTTAATGTAGTCATGATAAGCAGTATAATCTTCTGGCTGTGATTTTTAATTAATGATGTACTTTGGGGTTAGCTATATTATAGTATCTCCTTAGAGGAAAAAAAAGGCACTTCACAAATTGCTAGCTGACATCTAGTCACTTTGTACTCTTTTTCTAAAAGTTCATTAATTACTCTAGGCCAGGTGTTTAGGTTCTGTAAATACCAGAGGCATACAAGAAATAACCACAGAAACTGAGATGTTCACCAGTTGTTCTAGGCAATGACAGCACCTCTTTTTCATTATCAAACGTAGAAGCATGAAATTTTATAGATTGATTTTGTGTGTGCCAAAAGAAGACAATTAAAGGGACTCTCAATGGAACCATTAACCATGTGTGGGATTTGGTAAGACTTGGACCCCATCCATAATGTTTCACTGACTTCAGTACCAAACATTCTTCCATATTTTGTAGTGTCTCATTAGTCACAAAGGATAGCACTCAGAAGGCCCCAAGGGCATTAAGTAGTGAAACCAGTAGGAAGAGATCCAGTATATGTATGTTGATTGGATAAGCAAGTTATAGTACACCACAACACTTATTGCATATTATGACATATGAAAAATGATATTCTCATATAACACTAAAAATTAAACCAGGAAACATAAAATTATAATTTGATGACAGTGCCAATATATTCCAGGTTTTATGAAGAATCAATTTTTTTAAGAATCAATTTTTGAACTAGAATTTAGTATAAAAATATAAACATTTTCAAGGTGGAATTTTTTAAATTATTACCATCAAATATTTAGTATTCCAAAATTTTAATACAATTTTTTTAAAGAAAATATATATAAATTTAATACAAGTTGTTTTTGTTTTTTGTTTTTTGTTTTTTTTTTTTTAGGGAAATATAGTATATAATACACTAGCTTAAATAACCCTTCATTTATTATTATCATAATCTTAGAATCATATGTATTACTATTTAAACAATTTTAAATTCCTAGAGGGACACATGACAAACTTTACAAACCCTGAAGTTAGTGAAGAAAGACAGTAGAAATTGGTTTCTTTAATATATTAAAATGAAAACAAAGTTATCATTTTAATACCTTTTAAATTTTATTTCAAAATATAAAATGAATTGCATTTTTATCACAGTAATCTCCATTTTCATTCCTCTTTATTTGTACTTAGTTCCACTTTAAAGCAAACCTGTTACAAATCACTATGATCACATCATGCTGTCACATGTTTATTGTGATTCCAGTTTCCTCATCTAAAGAACAAATATCTGGCCTAAATTATCTCCCTACCTCCTTTAAGTCTATATTGATGTAATCTTATCCAGTATTCACATACAAGATAATCATCTGAAAACAGGCATTTTTTATCTTCCATACACTCTATTCAAAAGACCAATAATTTTGATGAAATTTTAAAGCACGTAGCATATAATTGTAACCTACTGTTGCAAAAGCTGAAACCCACACAAAATCATGTAGCAAAGGCGAGAATGTGACAAATGGAAAGTAAGAGATATATGCTCAGCCCTGGCTGGTGTGGCTCAGTGAATTGAGCACTGGCCTGTGAACCAAAAGGTCCTTGACTGGTTCCATTCCCAGTCAAGGCACATGCCTGGGTTGGGGCCAAGTCCCCAGTTGGGGGTGTGGTAGAGGCAACAAATAAATGTATCTCTGGCACATTGATGTTTCTCTTCTCTTTCTTTCTCCCTTACCCTTTCTCTAAAAAGTAAATAAATAAAATGTATTTTTTTAATGTTAAAAGAAAAACAAAAAACATATGCTCAGGATAGAGAGTGATTTTATCTTTTAAAATGGGAGACATTTGAGCATGTTCAGTTATTGACAAGAAGGATCCAGCTTCAATAGCATGTGAAATTCAAATTGAAAAATCATTTTGAGGTTAGTGGTAAGGTGTTCATGGTGAAATTAATATGTTCTATCGTATAAACTTCTCCACTTATGCTTAGCTACTCAGGGATGGGTGCAGAGAATAGATAAATAAGGATTTTCATCAAGTAAGTGTAATAAAAAGACAGAAGGTGGGAGCTGATTATTGGCAAGAATATTCTTAAAATGATGGATCATGAGACCCAAAGTAGGTTAAAAAGGGGAAGGGGGTGATGGATTTGGACAAAGTAAATGGTTAATGAACTGGAGGTTTTGACTGTACCATTGAATAATAATTGCAGAGTAATTGAAAATGCAACTGAGAGCATCCACCATGCCTTCAATCAACTATGAAGGCAAAAAAAAAAAAAAGAGTTTCAAGTAACAAATAACTTAGAAATGGTGCTATAGCACACCTTTGCTAATATATATATATATCCCCTAATTAATTAAAGAAGGAATCAATCTGTGGATGTCAGTGTCATCGGATCCATGAAGAAGTACAACTTACTCAGAAATATAAAGGAAATCACAGACTGATGGTTTGATCGCAAGTCTGAAATATAATGAGAACAGGAAGCTAAAAATCTCTTAATTCAATCTTTTCATGAAAAAAGAGGGAACTTAAAAGAGAAAACATGTGATTAAGCATCTGGCCTTGGCTGGTGTGGCTCAGTGGATTGAGCACTGGTCTGGGAACCAAAAGGTAACTGGTTTGATTCCCAGCCTGGCACATGCCTGGGTTACTGGCTGAGTCCCTACTTGGGGGCATGTGAGAGACAACCACACACTGATGTTTCTCCCTCTCTTTTTCTCCTTCCCTCACTCTCTCTTGAAAAATAAATAAATATAATCTTTTTAAAAAATAATCTGAACAGTCTGATTTAAATAATGAAGTAGGCAACTTTCTTATCTTAAAAATTACTAAGAGCAAGCGGTCAAAATGGAAGGCAAAATAAAGTAGCCTAAGATGAAACAATTGTAAATCAAATTAAAATATAGCAAGTACATACTTAAATATTTCATATATTATATATTACTTGACTCTTCACTGAATAATAGAGCAACGGACAAATGAAAAGAGAAAAGGTGTGACAGAGTATATTACTTTCAATTGTCATCTTTTTTAGTCTTTATGCATTTGTTTATGTGCATAGTATAAAGATAACATACTAGTTATATCTCTATTCCTTGAAATATTTTGACTTTATTTTAGTTTACTGCGTGCCATTCTCTTTAGAGTCTCCCCATGAAGACCACCCAATAATAGTCAGAACAGGAAATGGAATGACTGAGTAATTGCTCAATGGTTTAAATTATGCTAAATTCCCACATTCCTTAATAATTACTCATATTACTTTAGATACAATGAAAGGTGTAAAACTGTTCCATAAATCCCTCTTAACCACAGTAGATTCATTCAAAGAATGATAACAATTCTTCTGGCATTTACCAAATTCCTATTTAGGGAGTTGGAGAGAGACTGCCTCCCATGAAGGATGCACTCCCTGACTTGGCCAAGCATTATTGTCATTCTCAAGAGTGTAGGCCAGAGTTTTGCTAGGTATTGGTATGCAAATATATTAGTAAAGGTTCTCCAGGCAAACCAAATAGTATGAAAGGAGAGAAGGGAGAGAAAGTGCAAGGAGCTGGAGAGAGAGAAGAGAGAGAGAGAGAGAGAGAGAGAGAGAGAGAGAGAGAGAGAGCGAACATGAGATTTTCTAAGGAATTGGCTCACATGATTGTGAAGGATGAAAATATGCTGGGCAGTTGGTCAGGCTGGAATCCCCTGGAAGAGATAATGTTGCTGCTTGAGTCAAAGGATTCTTTGTGCCTAGGGGAATCTGAGTCTTATTTTTCTTAAGGCCTTCAGCTGATTAGACAAGGCCCACCCACAACCTAGAGGGTGAACTGCTTCACACAGTCTACTAATTTAAATGTTCACCTCATCCAAAGAATAAGGTGTTTGACGAAACATCTGGGTACCATGGCCTAGCCAGGTTGACACATAAAGTTAACCATTGCAATGACAATTATTACTAAATATGACTACTTTAAATCACTAAGATATCTATCATAAAAGCCATTAACTAAAATATTAATTATTGCAAATAGGACATTGAATTTTAATCATTATTTTGGTCAAAACTAAAATGTCACAAATATTCAACTAACACATGGCTTGATCCTGGAGCTCCAAAATATTTTATTTTTCTTTCTCCACACCAAAAAATTATATTGGCCCTATTTTTCAAGGCTTCTGGATAACTTGTTAAAGGCTGTCTGAAAATGAATAAAGTGAAGAAACTGAAATTTTCCACTCTTTATTTCTTTCTGTAACTTCTAAAAGATTCCCATGCTTGATCTCAATCTCTGTCCTTTTTAGCCTGTGTTAAAAATTAACTAACAAATATATTTCCTCAGATCAGCTCTATCTTTGGACTTTATGTGTTCCATGTAATGACATCTCTTAAAATGTATACACTTAAACTAAAATAATTCTAGTATAATTCAACTAACAATGTCCTAACATATTTTAGAAATAAATTTTCACTGTAAAATTTTAATTTTCAATGTGATCTGAGCAAATCTATCCTAGCATTAAGCAGCCATTATTTTTTATCCATTTTGTTGTAAAATTAACAAAATCCCCATGGATCTGCTAGCCTTGTTTTATGTGCTAAAGCTGAAGTAGGATTTGATTAGAGTCTTATTTATTTACTTTTCCTCAATGCTGACTTCTGTGTACACTTACATAGCTGTCAAGTTCTGATTCTGGCTCAAAGGAATATGAGCTTTAGGAGAATTAATGAGAGAAGGATGTATGTGCATGCAGTCAATGTACACACATTCTATGTGTGTATATTTATACATGTATGTATGAAATATTGTGTGACTCTACTTATAATTACTTATTGAGTCTCTCTAACTTCTGTCATAAAATGTGTGTATTCCATCTGTGTGTCCAAATTTGTAGAAAAGGTACATATTCATTGTTCCTAATAAGTCAATAAAATAAAATTAGTATATAGATATCTGTGTATGGTGAGAAAAATTAAACAGGCATCCCATCAGGCTCATAAGATGGATATGACTTATAGCTGGGAAATAAATTTTTTCAGTGTTACATTTATAGAAGGTAGAAGTTTGTAGAAAATACACAAAACATCTTGCTGAAACCATTCATTTTAAGGCCAACAATTCTGAAGCTTATAAAAGTTGCACGATTTGTCCATGATTATATATGGAGTGAATGGCAGGACTGAAATTAGAGGTCAACTTTCTTAAAGATCAGTTCAGACACACTTCTTATTCTGCTGAGGCTCAATTTTCACATTATGCTTCAGACTTGGTATATTTCATGGGCAACAAGATTTAAAATAATTCTAAAAGGACTTGAGGGGAAAAAAAGAAATTGTTTTCAAGAGAAAAAAATAGGTTTTGATTCTAGTAAGAATAAAACACAGGCAGAATAACCAACAGAACACCAACTGGAGAGAAGTCTTATTACCACGGACAGACAGAAGAGCCGATTCATCACAATGTGACCAGTAGTAAGTGCAGAGACCCAAGAGGGCTGGCAGGGTGCCCACGGGCAGCAGCTAAAGGGATGGAGAAACATATCAGCAGCTGGGGTTCCACCTGAGAAGGGTGGGATCTAAACCCTCAACTGGGCTTCCCACCCTACAGCAACACAGCTGAGAGTAAAACAACACCTAGCTGTGAAAAGCAAAGAGCCCCCAGGTTTAGCCTGCTTGACAGGGAGACTGAATTCTTAAAGGGACCATGCATGAAAATACATAGGTACCCACTTACCATGCGCTCCAGCAGGGAAAGGGCAGAGTGGACTAGAGAAGCTTGGGGAAAGGTTGAGTCAGTGGCTTTAGGGGGCGAGCTGAGGGAGCAGCCCTTGAGCCCAGCACTGACCCATCCCCCATACAGCCAGCAGACTATTCTTCTCCAAAGGGCGGGAACCTGAGGGGAAGCCATAGCCCCACCCATAGGAATTAATCCACCCCACCCAGCAGCTCCTAAACATGATCTCAAATCACAGGTTGATTGGATTAACAACTGAATTCATCTGCCCCACCCAGAGGTGCCTAAAACTAACCACTGATCACAGACTGATTGGACTAACAACTAAAGGCTACACAGACAGTGGATCTCTGGTAGTGTCCAACTGGTTGACTTGGCCTAGACTGGGTACTAGCTGACATCACCAAGCACAGATCCAGGAAGTAAAAAAAAGTGCACCTCTACACCACAAAAGGTCACACCTCTAAGACAGTAAGCCAAAGCAGACCAATCCAAGAAGCAGAAACAAACAAAAGCCAAAATGGGGAGACAAAGAAATAAACCCTCAGCAAATGGAAAGGCGGAATCCCCAGGCAGAGTGCAAAATGAAATAGAGGCAAGCACCCTATCAGATGTGGAACTCAAAATAATGATGATAGAGAAGCTCAATGAGTCCAGTGAGTTCAAAGAAAACTACAAAACTCCAGGGGAACTACAAAGAACTCCAGGGAAACTACAAGGAACTTACTGAGAACTACACCAACATTAAAAAGGACATAGATACCATCAATAAGAGCCAGGAGGAAATGAAGAATACCATTTCTGAATTGAAGAACACAGTGGAAGGAATCAAAAGCAGGGTATAGAGGATAGGATCATTGAGCTGGAGGTCAATGTAGAAAAAAATTCCCAGGCAGTGCAACAAAATGAAAAAAAGACTGAAAAAGAATGAAGAGGTTTGAAGAGAGCTGCAGGACAACATGAAACATAATAACATCCGTATGATAGGGACACCAGAAGAAGAGGAGAAGCAAGGGATAGAAAACATCTTTGAAAAAGTAATGACAGAAAACTTCCCTAACTTGAGGAGAAAAAAAGGCATGCAAGTTCAGGAAGCACAGAGGGTCCCAAGGAAGATGAACCCAAAAAGGCCCACTCCAAAACACGTTATCATGAAAATGGCAAATTTCAAAGACAAGGAGAGAATCCTAAAAGCACCAAGAGAGAAACAGCTAATAACATACAAGGGGACTTCGATAAGGTTATTAGCTGATTTTTCAACAGAAACACAACAAGGCAGAAGGGAATGGCAAAAAATATTTCAAGCATTGAAAAACAAAGGCCTGCAACCAAGAATACTCTATCCAGCAAGGCTGTCCTTCAAAATGGAAGGTGAAATATAGAGTTTCCCAGACAAAAAAAGTCTAAAGGAATACACCTCCACCAAATTAGCATTGCAAGAGATGCTGAAGGGTCTGCTTTAAGATGAAGAAACAGAGGGGTAGATAGGAACACAAGTACAAAGGTAAATGGATTAAATGCACCAGTCAAAAGACATAGGGCAGCTGAATGGATACGAACCAACTTTAACTTATGAATAGTTTAATGTGATCTTGTTACAAATAGATTTTACTTAATAAGGTAGAATTTTGTATATTACATGTATCTGCATTACTGCAAGTTAAGTTTCCTTAGATTGGAATCATTTCACAATATGGGAAAATCAGGTTACTTGCAATAACTCAGAAAAATCTACTGCAGTTAAGGAAGAAGAAAAAAGAAAATGTCGATGTATATTACATAGAAGACATGCTATCTTTCTTATTCACTGTTATAAAATATGTGCTTATTTGTGGGTGTATAGTATATAGATTTTGTTAGCAATTTATGTTTTAAATAGCAACCAACTGGTCATGGGTGTGTTGTGAAATCAGTCAATCTTTAGGTTAGAAAAGCTGCTGAGAATGAAGACCAATTTGGATGGAAGTTGCAAACTACTAAACTATGTGATTGTGTACATAGACAATATATATTCTCATATTAGCATGTAAATTAGATGAGATTCCTTTCAACTAAATTGTGGAAATATACATTTCCAATTATGAAGGCCCCCAAACTGGGGATACTTGTGAAAAGGAATTAATGCTATAGTAAACTTTATTATTGAAATATGAACATACCTAATCTCTACCTCAACAGACTCTTAAATAGTTCAGGGGGTGGGGGTTAGTTTAGGACCACATAGGAAGTGAACCACAAGTTTAAAAAAATAGCTAGAATACTATTCCACAAAATTATTTAAATCCTAGGGGGTTTTATTTTTTACCTCAACTTAGTAGACACAATAATTTCTGCTCTGGGGTCCGGCTGAGCACTGCAAGTGCTATTATTTCTGAAGGCTCCAACTTATAAAACAAATGTAGAGGAAAAACAGGTTATTGAAAGAAGTAAGACCTGTGCACAGCCTAAATAAATAAATAAATAAATCTACTATTTAAGGTGGGAAACTCCAAAAAGAATAAGTTGTATTTCCAGTAGCTTAAAATATACTTGGGTTGTATTAATGGAGGGGGGGGATCTGACTCAAAAACCAAATTCATTTTTCACTATGGGTTTGTCACTGTCTCTAGGACAACTTTCACAAAAGTGAGTTCTGCAATACACCATTTCTGTGATCTATTTCACAAAAATAGTATTCCAGAGTAAAATAAGTATTAAAGAAGAAAAAACTGCTTAATCTTGCTACAATATATCTAAAATACTATAATTTAACATGTAATAATTATGTAAGCTATTGGCATATTTTAATTTTTTTGTATTAACTCTTTAAAATCCAGTATGTACTTTAAACATGTGTAAAAATATGTATGGGTGTAAATGTATTTTTGCATGTTTTTGGTAATACTGCAATTCATATTACTTAAAAAAGTAATTCTTTAAACAAATGAATTAACGTTTGGAATAATGAAAAGAAAACTTTGCATTAATATGATTTGAGAAGCTGACAGAAGGCAATAATTAAGTGGTGAATTGTCTGGATATGAAAGGGGAAATAAAGTACACATTGGTGGTTACAGTATAGACAGGTGGATGTTAAGAACAAAGGAAATAGAGAAGCCAAAGAACTTATATGTATGACTCATGGACATGAACTAAAGGTGGCATTGCTGGAGGGAATGGGGTACTGGGTGGAGAGGGGCAAAGGGGGCAAAATTGGGACAGCTGTAATAGCAAAATAAATAAAATATGAAAGAAACAAAAAACAAAAAACATCAAAATTTAGAAATCCTGTGTAAGTTCCTATCGGAATAAAATAGAAATTTACTTGTGGAAAAAAAAAAAAAGAATAAAACAGACTGGTCAGATACATGAGTCATGATTAATAGGAATTAGTGAAACTACATGAGCCATAACTAATACAAATGTCCAAGTATAAAGATCAAAACAAAATTTTTGTTTGTGTGGCACATGCCATTGTGGTAAAGAAACAGCTTGTGTTCGGACTCATGCAGCAACGTCATCCATGGTAGTGAGCCACAGTCAGCTCTTTCGTGAAAGGCATGAAGTTTGAGGTTCTACAGCCAAAAAGTTAGTTAGGTTTAAAAGTCAGAAATTCATCAGAAAGCTATATGTGTTAGATTAATCAACAAATATACCTTATGTAGATTTTAAGTTCTGGGGAAAAGCTCTCAGAAGTGATTTAATAATTAAAGTTTTCAAGTAGACCAAGTACTCTCATGAATAAAATAATAATCAGCTGTTTTATAATCCCATATATAGAGCATTTAGTTCTATGGAGACCTAACACAGTAAAATCTGTTTTAGCATATCACAAGGGCTTTGTTGGTCACATGAAAGATAGCAGCAATGCCCTGGCTGGTAGCGCAGTGGATAAGGTGCCGGCCTGTGAACCCAAAGGTCGCAGGTTCGATTCCCCAGCCAGGGCACATAACACGGTTGCAAACCCGGTCTCCAGTCAGATCTGTGGCTGGAGGCAGGTGAAAAGCAACCATACATTGATGTCTCTCTCCCTCTCTGCCTCTCTCCCTGCCCCTCTTTTTGGAATGATTAAATAAAATCTTAAAAAAAAAAAAAAAAAAAAAAAGATAGCAGTAATAGTAATGTTTCTTATTACTTGAATTCAGCAAACAGAGGTGATTCTGACCTTCAAAAATGCAAGAGAATCTTGGTATGGGATGGCTCAAACATGGTCTGATTATAAATAGTGT
>PVIW01004756.1:0-48903 GCA_004026585.1 Noctilio leporinus | reverse complement strand
ATTCCCAGAGTGAGGTATGCCAAAGGGTAAATTGAGAGAGGTTCACAGACTCTTCTTTTTACTTACACATGCTAATCCTAATGTTGGAAACACTGATATGTGAATTTTGTTTGAACAAAGATCTCCAAGTTCTCTTCTAGGAGCAGTAAAACACAGTGAAATGAATTCTGACTCCATTACAGACCTGGGTTCAAATGCAGTTTGCAATGCAATGGTCTGGAATGGGACAAGAGGCTGAACTTTGCTGAGCCTTGGGGTCCTTGTCTATAGGTACCCATAATAGCAGTTCTGATGGCAAAACACTGCAGAAAACTGTGAATATCTTTACTTCCAGCTTTTCTCTCTGCCAGAATCACTAATACTTCTTTCAAATATGCCAAGAAAAACTTTTATTTTCTTTGTTTTAGCCAATTGGACAAAGAAAAAAATAAAAGGAATAAAACACTGTCTATGATTACAGACACCCAAAAAACCCCACTTGTTGGTGCAAAAGTATATATCCATCCATATTAGAATAGGTTCAAAAATAAAATTTTTTTTTAAAGATTTCATTTCATTATTTCTAGAAAGAGGGGAAGGGAGAGAGGCAGAGAGGGAGAGAGACATCAATGTATGGTCGCGTTTCACCTGACTCCAGCCACAGATCTGACTGGAGACCTGGCTTGCAACCTGGTTATGTGCCCTGGCTGGGGAATCAAACCTGCGACCTTTGGGTTCGCAGGCTGGTGCTTTGCCCACTGTGCTACCAGCCAGGGCCAAAATTTTTGAGGTACTATAAGGCCACCTTAAAAACATTGCAAAGTATTTAAATTAATTATTTAAAACATTTATTTGACTCTAATGTATTACATGCATTGTTACTCTATTATGTCTGTGTATAGAATCATAATATGGATGTACACACATATGTATGCCTCCTATTATCTTTCACTTTATTGTCCTGATTCTAGTGAAGTTGCTTGAAAAGCTAGCCTTCAACTTCCAAGTACCTGAAGCAAAAGGAAAGTAGAGGAAAATGTATATTATTGGTAAAAGTAGAAACTCTAGGGGAACCATACTTATTCATCTCCTCTCTGTTATTTTTCTTCCTATCTCAAATCAGCTGTTAGTCACTTATTTTGTTTAACTCATGTCTTCTACGGCCTGCTGAAGCTTGAGTGAGCCATGTGTAATTAGATTACCAAACATGGACTGAACAAAGTTCTGAGCTACATGGTAAGTTTTAGAAAAAAATAATTTCCCCAACCATTTGATAAAGAAACTAACTATTCGAAATAACTCCAAAAGATTGTCATAAAACTAACAAACAAATATTCCAATGATTTTTTTTCAAAACTACGAAAAAAAGATATTTAATAGCAAACGCTAAGAGGTAGCATGTCTGGAAGACCTAAGAAATAGCTTTACTCTAAACTCCTAAGTTTTCAGCAAGTGTAATGGAAGCCAGGGTCCTTGGGGCAATCTGCCCAGGAATCTGTTGACCTGAAATTGAATAGCAGTTTTATATCCCCTGAGAAGTGACCTCATTATTGCAGATTGCTGGAACAGGAGACTATGACTATGATAATGTTGATAATAAAAGTTTAGTTTTTGTTTGTTGTTTCATTTTGTTAGGATCAAATTTAGACTAATTTTATGAATATTTGACATAAAACAATCTGAACAGGATAGTCATTTTCATGTGTGTCCTACCTGGATTTTAAGGAAGAGAAAGTGATATGAAGCATTTGCAAAATCTGGCTGATTATTCAGCTAAAAAGTCATTACCTACAATCACTTCAAATTCGTCAAAACATATAACTGAAAAAATTAGAACTTGGCATACCATACATAGGTGCTTAAAAACAATTGCTGAGAATATAAATAATTATTATTTTGCTAAATTTTCAGATTATTTTACCTCTCAAATAATCCAAAACTAATTTTATTACATAAACACTATATAACATCACAAAAAGAATTTTGGGAAATTGACAGAAATCATTCATAATCTTATTTGCATAAATAACAAAGGTTGTGTACTTTTCATCATTTGACTATCAGTATTTTTCATATGGATGTTTCCATAGTTAAAGTGATAACACATCAATATTCTGTAACTCTATTTCCTCATGTTATAAAATTACCATTTAAATAAATGGATTTTATTTATTTTTTTGTTATGCTACTGGTGAGTATGAGGTTATTTATTTTACCAATTCAGAGAATATTGCAAGGAAAAGATGTCCTTAGTTCTTCCATTTTTACTTTTTTTTTTTTTTTGTATTGACTATATTTACAGAAGTGGGAATATTAGGTTCACATGTGTAAAAATTTACATGGTTAATTTTATAGATCACTATTATATTTTAAAATTGTTATACATGATTTATCAACAGTTTTGAAATTCCAATTTCATAGCAATTTTACAAGTTCTAGAAACTTCTTAAATATTCTTTACTAATGTAATTGGAAAAATTATCCTTCATTTTTAACATATTTCTTGGATTACTATAGATGTGGAATATATTTACTTATTATAAGTTATAAGGGTATGGCAAAAGTAGGTTTATGGTTGTGAGTTCATGAAACACAGTTAATTCTTGTATTATTATTATTAATCATTACATAATTTTGCACATGAACAACCATAAACTTACTTTTCCCCACCCTGTACTTTGTCTGTGATAATTCATAAGGGTGGGTGATAGGTATGCTTATCAGCAAAGAATAACAGTTAATATTTATAGTTAAGTTGTGCATGTATTGTCTTATTTAATCTTTAAACAAATCTATGAAGATGCTATTTTTTAAATTCATTTTATAGATATGGACACTCAAGTAGTAAAGTCACACAGTTCATACACATTCAAAATTCAAATTCAAAATTATCCAAGTGTATAGAGAATGGGATAAGAGGTGAGTGAGAACCCAGAAGCTGAGATTAGTTAATTCCCCAGCGAGTTGTAACAGTCTCCTGACTTGGTTTCTTTGTTATATTTGGCTTGTTTGTTAATTTTATTGTTTTAAAATTTCTGGGTACTCTACAATAATTTCTTAAAATTGACACTTCCCTTCATATTTTAAAAAAATCATGATACAAAATTATCTTTACCTTTGGAAGCAATACTGTAACTATATATAGTAATCTTATAGGAGCCCAAAACCTTAGGGAGCAGTTAAAGGTCAATGCAGTTAGGAATTTTTAGCTGAGTAACTTGAGACCAAGCAAGTGAAGTGGTCAAACCTCAGTTAGTAAATGGCAGAGCTATGATGTTTGTTTTCCCACATTTCTTGCACAATCTTGTTATCAATTATTCTTTGTATAGAAATGTTTGCTTTGATGATGGAAAACATAGTTCTTTTTCTGTGATGGGAATGAAGTTTTATTCTCTCTTCCAAGCAAGGGGTTAAATTCCCATTATTCTAAATACTCACCTATGCATTGAATCCTTATGCAGAGGCAGAATGTGAGAGTACACTACATGCGTCCAAGGATATAAGTAACCTCATTTCTATTTGTACTGAATGTCACATGGTCACATTAAAAGATTTTATTGTTTTGCAGATAAAGATTGTTTGAGGCATCCAATGTTCATCTTGAATTATTCATGAAACATCATTATTTATTCATTAGTTCCTGAGCAATCTTGCTTACTCCAAGTATTGTACCTATGTTCTTTTGTTTCTTATATGAAGATGTGTTAGGATATTAGCCTTATATGAGATGCACTGTATTAAAGAGCATCTTTGAACTAGTTAACCTAGCATGAACACTTAGAGACAGGGTCTACTGCCAGGGAATATATAAGGAAATGAAGATACAGGATATTAATTGGAAACAAATTCAAATCCTTTTGCACCAATGGGCAACTGCTCACGTGCTGGTATTTTACAATTAATAGTGTTTATTTGGACTCTAACATCTGAGTCTCTTTAAGGACTCAAAGACTAGAGGAACTCAAAACATTAGTTTGGACAATGAGAATATTCAAAAGCCTTTGTTTAGAACATGTCTAAGTGCTCTCAAGATTAGAACATATCTAAATGCTCTCAAGTAATGTTTTGTCAACCTGTTAACTTGAGGGTAGCAATAGGAACTCTCTGAGGAGAAAATAAAATAGTTTTATTAAAAATTATAAACCATCCCTGGCTAATGGCACAGTGAGTAAGGCGCTGGCCTGTGACCCCAAAGGTGGCTGGTTTGATTCCCAGCCAGGGCACATAACCAAGTTGCAAGCCAGGTCTCCAGCCAGGTCCTTAGCTGGAAGCAGGTGAAAGGCAACCATACATTGATGTCTCTCTCCCTCCCTGCCTCTCTCCTTTCCCCTCTCTTTAAAAATAATAAAATATTTTTAAAAATTATAAACCAATGGTTTATGTGAATGAGGAATTGGTCAGTGAGAAGTTAGAGGATACAAACAGAAATATAATGAATATGAGATGGGAAGGGGCTCAAAAAGCAGATATGAATTACAAAATCTTTAAAAGACATCGTTTTAAACTCATTTTATAAATATGGACACTTAAGAAAAGCAATACAATTCATACATGTCACAGCAACCCCTTTTCATGAAAATAGGAATAACATGCCTCACACAAAACTAAACAATGAAAGTATAGATAGAATAACCATGTAATACATTTTCCAAGTTAGTCCCTTTTTAAAGTAAAGGAGGAAGAATATGCTCCATTACACCAGGACAACAGGCATAAACTAAGACTACATTGACTAAATCAGGGCATGTCATTATCCTAAATATAGAGGACTTTAATGAATAATTATGATAAATAGTACTTTATATTCATCATGTTACATTGGAATATATTGAGTGCTTTGAGAAATATCATACTTTAATAAAAATGAATAAATTGAAAAGTCTAGAAAAATAATGTTTGTAAAGTGGCTCACGGAACTCAAAACATTTGGTAAGGGTAAACAAAGATATAAAATAAATAATCATAATAATTATTTTTAATCAATTGAAGGGATATTACATTACCTATGAATAATACTTACCTGGCCTACCTATATAGGATAGAACTGGAACCAATGTGTAAGTACGAATGATGAGTAATATATTTTAGTACAACATTTAAGCTTCCAATATGGTGTTATGCTTTTAAGAAGTTTGAATTTACCTAGGTTTGAATCACAGTCTTGTAAAAAATAATAATTTTAAAATGTCAGCTTCATACTTGCCAACACTATTTACATGAACATGTTTCTTATTATATGTAATGTACATATTTAAAAGCTCATCTACACACATCTCATATAAGCTATACCTTCATAATGATAACCCATAAACATACAATGTCTACTTCCCTGTGTGCGGATTTATTTCCTATTGAGACAGAAAATTATAAGACCTGTGAATTTGAAGGGGAGGGGAAACAGGAGAAAGGAAGTGGAATTTGCAGCCCAGGAAAAAGACCCCTTAAATAACCCTATGTCCCACCCCTTCTTTCCAAGTGAAGATTCTTTTCTTTCTTAGAAAATAGTTGACACTGGTTGTCTTGTTGCTGCAACTTCTATTGCTTTGCTGCTAAAGTGTTTTCCTTTGTATTCAAGTAGGCAGCAGAGGTTGAAGAACAAATGCAATGCTCTCAACTAGATACAATGTGAATAACCAGGGTTGTGTTATAATTCTACAGTCCTTGTAGTCTGACTTGCTTTTATCATTCCTCAGGGCTCCCAAAGAAGAAGCAATGAATTATTATCATTGTGAATTTTTCTGAAATATCCCACCAATTCTAAAGTTTTATGCAGAGGAAACTACTTAGCATCAGAAGAATACAGGGACAGTTATTTCGTGTGTGTGTGTGTGTGTGTGTGTGTGTGTGTGTATATATATATATACTTTCCCTTTCCCCATCTCTCAACATGAGATTCCACTTGGCTGTTATTATCTACATGATTTTGGGAAAGTATCTCAGTGCCTCAGTTTTATCATCCTAAGGGAACAACTTCTCTAAGACTATGCATGTAGCCTTTTTCTAGATTTTTCACTGCTAGCCAAGTGGAGACAATCATTATATAAAGATAGATACCTATACAAGTGCAGCAAGCATAGAGAGTTCCAAACAAATGAACCTAAAAAGGCTGCCACCAGACACATCATAATTAAAATGCCAAAAGTTGAGGACAAAGAAGGATTCTTAAAAGCAGCAACAGAAAAGCAGTTAGTTACCTATCTACAAGGGAGTTCCCATGAGCATGTCAGCTGATTTCTCAAAAGGAACTTTTCAGATTAGAAAGGATTGGCAAGAAATATTCAAAGTGATAAAAAGCAAGGACCTACAACCAGAATACTCTACCCAGCAAAGCTATAATTTACATAGAATTGAAGGATATATAAAGAGCTTCACAGACGAGGAAAAGCTAAAGAAATTCATCGGCATCAAACCAGTATTTTATGAAATGTTGAAGGGTCTTCTTCAACAAAAGAAAAAATGAAAATAAAATGTGAATGATTAAATGATAATACATATCTATCAATAATTGATTAAAAATAAACAAAACAGAAACAGCATCATAGATATAGAGAATGTTTTGATGGTTGCCAGGTGAGAAGAGCGTTGGAGAGATGGGAAAAAAAAGGAGAACGAATTAAGAAGTACAAATCAGTAGTTACAGAATAGTCATGGGGATGTTAAAGTACAGCATAGGGAATAGAGTCACCAAGGAACATTTTTTTATGACCCACAAACATGGACAACAATATTGGGATTACCTGTGGGAGTAGTGAGGAGTTAGGGTAGAGGAGGGCAAAGAGAATAACACTGGAACAACTGTAATATCATAAAAAATAAAATATAATTTTAAATAAAAGCAGTATTTTTGCAAAAAAAGGAGAGCAAGATAGCTTGAGCATCAACCCTCATGATTGGTTATACCAAGATCTCTCTCTAATGACAATTATCCTCATATCTCCTTCAAGTTGAACACATAGTTCTTCCTTTAATGCTGCAACCCACATGTAGGCACATAGTCCATCTGACACAAGCTGACACAAAACTGGACATGTATAGGAAACTTGAGTAAGGGGTAGATATAAGACAATGAAGAGAGAAAATACATGAAACAAGGTAATCTATAAAATTTAAGAACTTTTGATATAGGTTCCATTTGGTATTCTATGCTAGGAAATTCTGTCTGCCTTCAGTGGGCAAGTACCATCTTTAACAAGACCATGTATACATTTAGCAGTTGCCCTTACCCTTTAGGCTAAAAGAGCCATTATTTCAATATATTATAAGGTAGAGTTTTACAAACATTTTCAGCTAATTATCCTGATAGAAAAAGCAAGAGACTAATGAGGTTCTGTGTATGTGTATATGCATGCAAACTTTTGGGGAAGGTTTTATGTGACATGTGTTTATGTATGTTTATGTGTTGAATGGCTGAAATGGTCCATCAAAAGCATAATTTCTTTGAAGTAATAATTTTAAAAAGTTTTTAAAATATTGCATGTATTCTTTATATATCATATTTTAAGTAAATATAATGATACAAAATAATAAGTACCTAAAAATTGATGATATAAAAATATGCAGTTTTCCCCAGGGAACCTCATATATTTTACATTCTGTACAATTTGCATAATATCTGCTGAGTCAGACTGGGTTGCTATAGGAGAATACCGCAGACTGGGTGGTTTATACACAACAGTTCCTACAGTTCTTTTTGTTATTTTTTTCTATTTTTATTGATTATAGAGATAGGGGAAGGGAGGGAGAAAGGAAGGAGAAAAACAACAGTGTGAGAAGAGAAGCATTGTTAGGCTGCCTCCCACATATGCCCCAACCAGGAACTAAACCTGTAACTCCAGCATGTGCCCTGAGCAAGACTTGCACCATCAAACTTTCAGTTTGCAGAATGATACTCAACCAGCTCAGTCACACCAGCCAGGGCAGTTTTCATATTTCTTTAGGCTGGAAAGTCCAAGACCAAAGCACCGGCAGATTCAGTGTCTGGTGAGGTCACACATCTAAATAACCATCTTTTCTTCATGTCCTCATGTGGTAGAAAGGGCAAGGGAGATCTTTGGAACCTGTTTTATAAGGGCACTAATCCCATTTATATGGGCTCCACCCTTATAATCTAATTACTTCCTAAAGGCCCCACATATAAAAACCATAACAATGAGCTAGGATTTAATATAAGAATTTTGTGGAAGTCATGGAATATTCAGTCTATAGCAATACACCCAAGTTAGTGTGCATTTAAGGAATAGGCATGTACATGAGTAAAGAGCAAATTAGCAGATAAATTATATAAACAAATAAAAAGTATACATACACTATTTTCATTAAAAATATATTGAATATGATATTTTAGTCTAGAAAAATGAAAAAATAACTTATTATAAAACAAATCTGAAAATACTGAAAAATTATTTAAGATGAAAATCTTAACATAAAAACAAACCAAAATTCAAAAAGAGAGCATTGTGTTTCTACAAATAAAACCCTTTTATCATGATCTCATAATTTTTCAAATGAATTTATCATTGGAAACAATTCATTAATACAAAAAATAAAATAAGATTCAGAAAAATGTGCCTGAAAGGATACTGTGATATTTTTATGCCAGTACCATGCTGTTTTGATTACTTTGGCCTTATAATATAATTTGGTATTAGGTAGTGTGCTTACTCCAACTTTGCTCTTCTTTCCAAGGACTGCTGTTTCTATGAGGGGACTTTTGTAGTTCCATGTAAAATTTTGAAAAATTTATTCTATTTCTGTGAAATATGTCATTGGAGCTTTGGGTAATTTGGACATTTTAATGATGCTAATTCTTCCCATCCATGAACATGGTATGTGCTTCCACTTATTTGTATTTTCCTCAATTTCTTTCTTTAGTGTCATAATTCTCCAAGTACAGGTCTTTTACATCCTTGGTGAAAGCAGACATCCTTGTCTAATTTCAGGTCTTAAATAAAAAGTTTTCAGTCTGAGTATTGAGTAGGATTTTAGCTTTGGACTTTAATATATGGCAATTATTATTTTGAGATAGTTGTTTTTTTTTTTTTTTTTTTGTATTGCAAGTTTGTTGAGTGTCTTTACATGAAAGGATATTGAATCATGTCAAAGGCTTTTTTCTATCAATTGATATAATTGCGTGATTTTATCCTTCATTTTGTTAATGTCATGCCTTGTATGAACTGATTTTTATATGTTGAGCTATCCTTGCTTTCCAGTAACTAAATCCCACCATGATCATGTTGTACAACCCTTTTTAGTGTGCTGTTTAACCTTGCTGCCATTATGTTCAGAACTTTGCATCAGTATTTACCATGGATATTGGTCTGGAATTTTCTTGTGGTATTTTTGGATTCAATACTAGCTTCATAGAATGAGTTTAAAAGTGTTCACTCTACTTAAAAATTTTGAAAGTCTTTATGGAGAATTGGTGTTAATTCTTTAAAAATCTGTTACAACCCACCATGGATCCTGGACTTTATGTTGATGGGAGGTTTTTGATTACTGAATTCCTTAGTAGATGTACATCTGTATGAACCTTATATTTCTTTGTTATTCAGTCTTGTTAGACTGTGTTTTTCTAAAAATGTGTTTATTCCATCTAGGTTATCTGTTTGGGGCATATAACATTTCATAGAATTCTCTTAGCATTTTTCTTTCCACTAATTTAATTGCAATGTCCCCTTTCATTTTGATTTTAGTTGAGTTCTCTCTCTCTTTTTTCCCTTACTTAATCTAGCTAAAGTTTGTCAATTTAGGTGTTATTTTTTTTTTAATTTTAAGATTTTATTTATTATTTCCAGAGAGGAAGGGAGAGAGGCAGAGAGGGAGAGAAACATCAATGTATGGTTGCTTTTCACCTGCCTCCAGCCACAGATCTGGCTGGAGACCTGGCCTACAACCTGGTTATGTGCCCTGGCTGGGGAATCAAACCACCAATCTTTGGGTTTCGCAGGCTAGCGCCTTACCTATTGTGGTACCAGCCAGGGCAAGGTTTTTTTTTTTTTTTTAAATAAATACCACCTCTTGGCTTAATTGACATTTTCTTTTGTTTTTATTTTCTTTCATTATCTTTGCTCTAAGCTTAATATTTCCTTTTTTCCTACTAGTTCTGTTTAATTTATTCACTTTTCTAGTTACATTGCTGATTTGAGTTCTCTCTTCTTTCATATTAAATATTAATATAAATATTAAATATTAATATTTCTTTTTCTTTTTATTGTTCATCAAATTGTAGTATCATCTTCTCTGTCATTCTGATATTAATAATTTTTATCATATATTTTTCTTATTAGCCTGATTATATTTTATTTTCAAATAACCAGTTTTTGGTGACATTGATTTCTCTATTGATTTCCTGCTTTCAATTTCAACAATTTTTGCTCTAATACTTATTATTTATTTTCTTCCAGTTACTTTAAATTAAATTTGTTCTGCCCTGACTGGTAGCACAGTGGATAAGGAGCTGGCCTACGAGCCCATAGGTCACTGGTTTGATTCCCAGCCAGGGCACATAACCAGGTTGCAAGCCAGGTCTCCAGCCAAGTCTGTGGCCGGAGGCTGGTGAAAGGCAACCATACATTAATGACTCCCTCCCCACTCTGCCTTGCTCCCTTTCCCTCTCTCTGAAAATAATAAGTAAAATCTTAAAAAAATTTTTTGTTCTAAAATTTCTAATTCCCTAAGGTGGAAATTTAGATGTTTGGTATAAATTGCCTCTAAGTATTGGTTTTTATTTATTCCACAAGTTTTGGTAAATTGTGTTTTCATTTACATTTAGTTAGAAGTCTGACATTTCTCTTGAGATTTCACCTTTGACCCAATGTTATTTGAAAATGTGTTGTTTGTTTTCCATAAGTTTTGGTATTTTCCAATTGTCTTTCTGTCATTGACTTTGAATTTAATTCTATTTGGTCTGAGAGCAAACTTTATAGGCTTCCTATTCTTTTCATTATATTAAGGTGTGTGCATTTTTTTTTTTTTTTGGACAAAAAAATGTAGTTCATTTTGGTTAATGTAACATTTGAGATTGAGAAAAAATGTCTGCTCTACTGTTGCTGATGAAATAGTCTATAGATGTCAATTATACTCAGTTTTTGATAACTGTTGAATTCAACTATGTAAAATATTAGTGAACCTGAACACATATCAGTGGAAAGTGTCCATAATGAAACATTGATAAATGGGACTGAAAATAAATAGAGCTCTAGTGAGCTGGGGGACAACCTCAAGCAGCCTCATACTAGACAAGTAATTGGCTTGAAGATAGGATATAAGTTAGAAAAAAAATGAAAATTATGATATGGTTGTCTAATGAAGAGGATTAATGTACATAATAAATAGAATACTTATTTCTAATAAGTAAAAATAGAACAAATTAGAAAATGATTAAATGTTAAAACAATTCATAATAGAAGAAATTATAAGTCCTATATATAAAAAGATACTCAGCCTCACAAGTAATTAAGAAACAAAATGAATACATTAGATTCACAATGAAATTACATTAGTATGTCAATAATTTAACAAAAATGCTAAAAGTTTCAATGTGCACATTATGAAAAGAATTTAGTACAACTATAACTGATATTGTATACTGCTAGTAGGAGTATAAATTGTTTAAAAACTTTGCAAAGTGTTGGTATCTATTAAAATAAACAATTTATAATACATATACTTTATATAGACATACCTACTCCTACAACATAGAAAAAAATCTCATGCATAATTTACCAAGAAACAGTTACAAAGAATGAATAATACAGTAATGTTTATGATAAAGAAAAATGGAAAAAACTCAAAGTCCATCAATAAGAAATGGATGTTAAATATTGAGTTTATTTATAAAATAAAATTTGATAGATAAAATAGGTTAACTAGTTATATATATTAAAAGGGAATTCTCCAAGATATAACAATGGGTTTCCATAAATAAGTGATTTAAGGATATATAAGCAAAATAACAACTAAATAATAGTGCATATTTTTCTTTATTTTCTAAAAGACAGTTTGCTAGCTATAATATTGGCAGTTTTTTATTTTGGTATTCTAAGTGTCAATTCATTTTTTGGGGGGTTTTATATAATTTCTTTGAAGAAGCCAACTCTATTTCTTATTTTCATTATTCTCTGGCTGCTTGCAAGGTGTTCTATTTTTTTAAGCAATTTGAAATTTTAAATATGTCAAGAATGTGTTTGTGTGCTTATCCTACTTATCCTGCTCAACTCCTTGGTTCTGTGATTCAATGTCTTTCATTATTGTTAAAAATGTATTAGCAATTATTTCTCAAACCTTCCTTCTTCCATGTGTTTTCTCTCCTTTCCTTGTGGGGCCCTTATTACATATGTGTCAGCCTCATTGATTTTTATTACAGCTGTATATGCTTTTTTAAATGTTACTACAGCTTTTATATCATCTCAGTCTTTTTCTGATTAACATTGATCATTTTATGAGCTAACACAATTTTGATTAGTTTATTCTACCATTTTTTAAATAACTCTTTTGAAAGCTATTTGCATTGCTGTTACCTTTTACTTTCATTTCTATCATTTCATTTAACTCTTCTTCCCATTTTGATCTCTCTGTTGAAATCCCACATTTGTTACTGCATGTTGTTCACATTTTCTGCTGGATTCTTTAACATATTAGACATGGTTATTTTATGACTCAGTCCAATATTTGAAACATACAGATATCTGTGCTTGACTCTATTTAGAAATTTATCTTTCACAATAGGTCAATATTTCTAATATTTCGTTTCTTTTTTTGTCTTATAATTTCTGACTGAATGACAGTCTTAATGTGCAAAACAGTAGAGACTGAGGAAATAGTATTTATTCCTGTAGATAGGAATATTTTTTCTTTTTCAGACTGTTTGTATGGGATATAAGCTAGGATATATTGTCTATCTATCTATTTTGGTATGAATATGTTCAAGACAAAACAGGCATCAAATTTCATTAGTGATAAGATTCTACAGGTTGAACTTAGAGTAGGGGCTGGAGAGTAAGAATTTTTCTCATTGTTCCTTGATGTCCACCCCTAAACCCCAACTTTTATCTTTATGTACATTCTTGTGCCAGACATGTGGTCTCTCCCCTCTCTTGTCCTTCCTGGTGATGCACTGCTGTTGCTTGTTACTAGATGGCTGCTCATCTAATGCTAGGGGGCAACTACTTTTATCTGTTTCCCTGGTTCAACCTGACTCTTATTCAGGTCCTCTATTCTGATGCCTCAAAAGAGGAGTTTTATATTTTGAAATATACAACATAACACTAATATGTAGTTTTTAGATGCATCCTTTTTGAAGTATATAGACAAATGTAAGATGAATTAACACTAATAAAGGATTATGGTATATTTCTTCAGAAAGATGATGGAGAATAAATTTGATCAAAGACACAGAACTAGCAAATATGTATAATATATTATTTCCTAAGCTTCTTAGCTATTACTAGAACATTTTATTTTATGTCTATTTGATGTGAATATTATACACATTTTATAATTAATAAGATAAAGATCCCTCACTTTGCTTACAATTTTATTCTGGTTAGCTTTAATTTTCCTTTCTGCAATGATAGCCATCCATTATGCACAGGCACAATACTTGTTTACCAAGATCAGTCAGATTTTTGTAATGTGATGCTTAATAGAACATAGATTTAAAAAATTTAACCATCTGCAAAATAATTACACAACTGTTATGTTTCTTCAGATATTTATGATTGTCTTAAGTTGGCTTTAATTAATTAGGAGTTATAATCTTCACCAAATAAAGGGGGAAGTTATGATGACTTGAAAGTATTATTTGGAATACAAAAACTAGAGCAATCTAAAAAGCTATATTCAGTTGAAGAAGAGTGGTCTTCAAGGTCATCCTCAGTCATATTAGAATTTCAAATTACCGCTTGCTAGTTTCATATACTTGGGCAAATTAATTAACTCTATGCTTTTATTTCTTCAAATGTAAAATGAAGATAATATAACCTTCCTTGAAATAAGGATTAAATAAATGGGCACCTATTGTGCTTAATTTTTTACATTGTAAAGAATAAGACTAAGGATTAGTCATTAACTAGTTCTGTGACTTTAGGAAAGTTATTTCACTTTTATATGTTTCAGTTTCCTTCTTTCTAACTGACCATAATAACATTTACCTATTTACAAAATAAAGTAAGGATAAAATGAGATAACATAAGAAAACCTGTTTGGAAAAAGTATGTTTATTATTACAGTGATTAGACATTTGTTTTCATTTAGACAAATGAGTATCAGAATGAAAAAGCACCAAATTGAGAGAGATTAGAGATTTACCAATCTTTGGTGGTGAGGTAATCAATCACATTCTAACATGTTTATCAGTCCAAAGAAAATATAGCAATGAAAAAATAATGTTTAAATAATAACAACATACAAAAAAGTACCTTTGTTGGCTTTTATTTTTAATCTCATGATTTTATTTTTTGTGAACAAGATTCACATCTTTTTTCAGTGAATAGTAGTGTGGTGTATAAACAGGTCCATAAATAAATATAAGCCATGAATTAGATAATCTTGCTGTAGAAATGTAAAATATAGGAAGGACTGTTCAAATATAGTGTAAACTTGTACATTTTGGGGTGTCAGGAAAAGTTTTGATTTTATAGCCTTGGGGATAGATATAATTTAGAAACAATAGACATATATCCAAACATCAACTAAGGAAACTATTAATACTTAAACATTTGTAATAATTTTCTCCTTATACTCATTTTCATTATATTTAATTCCAACAATATTAAAGCCTATCCCACTTTTTCTTTTCCCATGTACAAAAACTGAAATTATTCTTGTAAATTGAAATATTGAATTTTCAGAATTTACATGTTTTTGCCTTGCTTTCATATTTGGCAATTGTCCACTAGTAGCTATTCTAACTAATCTCAAGTCTGTTCCATCCAACATTTTTAAAGGTGGTGCTGAAAGAGTTTTATGAGGCCCATTGAAAGAATTGTTTTCATTTTCTTAAAGTAAGAAAAAAAAAAAGACACTGGCGATTTCACAAGACGATAGTACTGGTTATAACATGAGATCATACTTTCTCCTAAATGCAAACAATACATGTAATGACTGACTTGGATACCATTTTTAAAAGAAGAGATAACATTTGATTGAACCTTGGATCAGATTTCAAGTCAATCTGTCTGATCCCATTGTAGAAAAAACCTGACTCTTGAGGGAATAATTTTGTTTAATTATCTAGCACTTATGCCAGAGGAAAATTATTATGAAAAATTTGAACCTGTTTCTAAAGTTCACCATGAGAGTACAGTTATAACAGGAAGAGAGCATTAGTGACTTGAAGCTCAACTTGGTTTTTATTTGGTGGGAATATGCACTGAAAATTGAGACATTTGTTACCCCCTTCAACAAAATAACAGAACTGCTGTTATTTTGGCCCTATTTGGGCACCCATTGATGGAGAGAAGAAGAAATTATTTCAAATCAGAGCCCCAAAATGTGAATGTGTTTTTCTTTCTCTCTTGGGTTAGGGGCCCTCAGGCATCAAAAGCTTAAGGCATTCTGGACTCTTTGCAGCATGAAAGTCAGTAAAGCTTTCTATAATCTCCTGTCCTTAATAACTTTCTTTTCCATATATATTTATCATGTAACCCCCAAAATAGCCATTAAAAGTCACCACCATCTATCCAGTTATAGAAACAGCATAGAAAAGAACCAAAGCCCTTGGTGGTAGCAAACTAGATAAGGCACCAGCCTGTGAACCCCAATGTCGCTGGTTTGATTCCCAGTCAAGGCACATGACCAGGTTGCAAGCCAGTTCTGTAGCTCAGTCCAGGCCTGGAGGCAGGTCAAAGACAACCATACATTGATGTTTCTTTCCCTCTCTGCCTCTCTCCCTCTCTCCCTTCCTCTCCCTGGAAATAATAAATAAAATCCTTAAAAGTTTAAAAAAAAAAAAAGGGGGAACCAGAGAAGTAATTTTTGGCATTGAGCCAGATAGTCAAGCTTGATTTTCTGTGTATAGTTCTTGAATTAAAGAGAGTAAGTCTCAAGTAATTGAGCTTAGAGGAACTCTTAAACCACATATCTGTATAAGAATAAAAGCAAATACATGTGAAATGAACTAAGAACTAACTTGATTCCTATGTTTGAAAGACCCTTCAACAAAGAGAATGTAATTTAAAAAAATATATTTTATTTATTATTTTTAGAGAGAAGGTCAGGAAAGGAGGAAGAAAGGAAGAGGAACATCAATGTATAGTTGCCTTTCACCTACATCCAGTTACAGACCTAGCTGGTAGACCTGGCTTACAACCTAGTTATGTGCCCTGGCTGGGAATTGAACCAGTGACCTTTGGGTTTGCAGACCAGAGTTTATCCACTGAGCCACGAGCCAGGACCAGAAAATGTAATTTTAAAGCTTCTTTGTCTAAGATAAGTTAAGCTTTCAAAGTAAAGTTTTACAGTGTTGCAGGATGTGTTTTCCACCTGCTGCAAAACTGTTTAAACCTACTGATTTAAGGTGAATCACTTAACAGACTTCATGTTGGCTAAATAGTAGGTCTTCTAAATCAGATGAATAACCTTAATCTACTTTAATATTCTTCTAGCATAAAATTAAATTTGAGGACTAAGGTTAACAAACAGGCCCTGAAGTATTCCTCAGATTCCCTAAAAATCTATTCTGCTGTAAACCAGGCCGTATTTTCTGTAAAAATTTTGCTGTCTTTTTTTTTAGTGCTGGATTTATATTCTCTCAAAGTGTGCCTTATTTTGAATCCCCTATCTCTAATGTCCTTTTGTTCTGGAAGCATCAGGTGCCAAATGTGATCTCATTATTGTTCACTGTTTTGTGTATGTATATACATATGTATATTGTACTATGTTTTATTTACCCATCTATTACCTACAAAATTTGGCATTATTTGGGCATTCTGACTAAATCACAACTATGTGAACTTGTAGCTATTTTTATGTTTTTATAAGTGTGATCATTTTACTTGTTATAAGCAAAATAAAGCAATTCATTCTACACTAGGTAGTTCTGAATTAAGGATCAATTTCTCGCCAGGTGATCTGTTGCTACTTTCCAAGAGAAGGTCTCAGATTGTCTAATCCTATGAGGAATACCACTACTCAGTTTCAGCCAGTACATACCAGAATCCAGCCTGATTGTCAGGCCTATGTCATGCTAATTGTTCAATGTTGTGATTAATCTCTTAGAAATACCCATATCTGGGAAGCCATGGAAACTATTAGTTTACTATTCTGCATTGACTCAGAATCCAATATATTTATTTAGTGGGTACCAACTTGAAGTTTTATTTAATGTTTAATTAGTAACTATCATAAAAGATTATCAAGCAAAAAGATAGAAAATTATCAAGTAAACCAGTTTTTAAAATTTATCCCCAAAATGGACCAAAATTTAATATTCCAAGGAATGTAACTTAATCACATCTAATTACTCAGGCATAGCTATTCATATTTCCTCAAGTAACATTTGGGATTATATGAAAGAATGCTGATTTAATGGCAATCTGACCTCATTTCTGAGCTATAAACTTTTTCAAAAAGTCACACTGCAAGATTTTCATACTTATCGTCATATTTTTATACTCCATGTGTGATATTACAGCTTACTTTTCAGTAGGGCATATAAACTACAACATTTTTAAGAGAAGAACAAAATTCCACATGTAATGGTGCATTTTTCTCAACTACTTTCTCATCATTAAGTATATTTTGCAACCTAATATAACACTTAAATGAAAAAATCTAAATATTTCTTATTTGAAATACTTCTTTAATAAAAATGCCCATTATGTGAAATAACTTTAAATTTACAGAATGTTTTTACATATTGGATCTGTCACTTGATAATAAAAAAGAAGCAAGGAACCATTTTGATGAACACAAATCCATGAATATAGAATGATATTTATGAATCTTATTTTTCCTTAGTAATTATGGCTAAAAAGTAAACCTTTCTACAATATTCAAAAAGCCATTACCATCAATTGCTAAATTTAACTGTTCTTTACAAAGGCTGCATTAAAATGCTTTAAACAATAGTAAATCATAAAATACACCCAGATCTCCATGTAGAAACATGTACTAAAACCAAGAAATGTCATTCAAGTCTGAATTCATCATTTCTTCAGATGTTGAAAGACATCTCCAATATATATGTTCCATTCTTTCCCACAGTTATATGATAAATTAAAAAGACCACAAACAACTACATTTTAGTTTTGTTTTATATGACATTTTTCAAGCATGTGTCTTAAAGGGAATGAGCTTGAGGTAGGGTGAAAGAAATTAGAACAAGCCCCTGCCACCAACATTTCTTGTATTCCAACCCCAATTATAAAGTTAATGAGTCTTCTCAGAGAGTTGGGATTTATATGGTGGGTTAAAAGTTCACAGAAGAAACAAAGTTCAAGGGAAAATCTAAAGACAGTCAAAAGAAAAATGAAGGCGAGAAAAGGTACAATAGTAAAGTCTAAAGGGAAAGAATATTCTAAAATATATTGCATGCACTTAGAACTAGTCTAAAAATCTTGAAAAAGAAAAAGAAAGAAAGAAAGTCCCCCTGGCTGGTGGCACAGTGGATAAGGAGCCCGTGTGCAAACCCAAAGGTTGTTGGTTCGATTCTCAGCCAGGGCACATAACCAGGTTGCAAGCCAGGTCTCCAGCCAGGTCTGTGGCTGGAATCAGATGAAAGGCCACCCATTGATGTCTCTCTCCCTCTCTGCCTCTCTCCCTTCCCCTCTCTCTAAAAATAATAAATAAAAATATTTAAAATTGTTCTTAAAAAAAAAGAAAATTAAGTAATTCACCATTTTTCTCCATGGCAAGTGCTACTGATGAAGGTTGGTTAGATGATCATCAAAAGCTATTATTTTTATTCAAATGTCCTCTCATGTTAACCTGAATATTCACCTCTCCCAAATAACAATTAAAAGTAATTATATCAATTATTTCAATTGAGGAATGAAGTGACCATTTCTTTGGTTTCCAAGAGGACAGGATAAACATAAAACACTATAATTACTGTTCAGTATTCTCTGCATAAAAAAAAATACACATGTGTTTTGGTAAATGTAAATTAATAAAGTACAATTTGAATTCTAAAATTAGGTATCAGCACGACCCCCTGCTCCTTAAGTAAAAATAACTTCATTGATTGTTCTCCTGGGTTGGTACTGGCTCCTCCTCTTACTATTTGGAAGGTGGGCCTTGACTAACTGAAAAGGAGCCAAGGACAGTCCAGCAATTAGCCTTGTGTTCGTTTACTGGCTCTAGTTTGTGTACAAAATGAGTCAAAGGAGATAGTTATACATGAGGAATGGTTCTAAATAATGGTGATTGATTTTGAATAATAATTCAGATTTTAGGTATCCAGATAATTTATAGTCTTAAAAAATGTGGTATTTTTTTTTCAGTTGCCTTGCTGTTCAAATACTTCAGTGCCTTCTTAAAGAATTGAGATAAAATTAACGCCAGAAACTACAGTCAAGTGAGCTGTGATAACACATTTATTTGGATTTCTTTTTCCAGGTAAAGAGACTGAGATTCCACAAGGTAAAAATGAAAAGAGAAAGAAACCAATAGTTCTCAATTCTATAATGCTGAGTGGGGACAAAAGTGAATTGTATGCCAAGGAAAAAGCAAGAGAAAAAGTGATAAATAAGATCTGAAGAGATTTGCAAATAAAGGTATAACTATTTTTTGTAACCTGTATTGAACTAAGTGTACACTAAATATTGAAGGGATAACCCTGCCCTAACATTGTAAAATCTGTATATCTTTAGAAAATGATTATTCCTAACTTATAATCAAACCTATTTAAGACTAAACTTAGCAAGAATCATACATTTTTACTGTATCTGCAATTTAATGTAACTTCTTTAAAATTTAGATCAATATTTTTAATTCAAGTCCATAATAAATCTAGCTTTTTATATAGCCTTATTTCCATGGACAATTTCCAATATTGTTCCTGTCCACTATAGACCTGTGACCATTGAGGAAGCAATCCTGAGTATTCTTTGAATATCTAATTTAAAAAAAAAAAAAAGTGATTTCTATTCATCTCTGCTTCTCTTGTCCCTTTGTCATACACAACAGTAGTTGCTGAAATTATATTAATACATTTTAAGTAAAAATCAGGTACTGAAATGTCTGCTTATTCTGACATATTGTTTTACCATTTTCAAATCTTCTGAGTGGGCTCTCACTATAGACCAGAGTTAAATTAAATTTCAACACATGGGGTCATGTGTTTTCAAGTGAAACAATTCTTTGTGTCCAGGGGACACTGAATGCAATGAAGTACCTATGTAGTCTTAAAGCAATCAGTGTAACTAACTCAACAACCTTCATCCATGTATGAGGAAATTAATCACATTTGATAGTAAACTTTCCAAGTTCATACCTAGAGAGATTCAGTTTCAGAAAGAACCTGGACATCATCAAGCCAAAAATAACTAACCTGCATGAAATGCAGAAAACCAAGAGTCACGGATTTCTAAGACTTTATGATCAACAAACACTACCCTCATTTTAATGTTTTAATTAAATTATGTAGAATTTTCAGAATATTTCATTTTGGAAACTGCAGAATATAATATTCAGACCATAGACACTATGAAAAAATTGCATTACTTATTTCATTGTTATAAAATTTAAAGTTATGATTTATAAATGCAATGTGATATTTACCCCTATCCATGAACTCACTTATTGTTATTGTATCATGGTTACGTGCAAGCTATGTTTCCACTCTGACAGAGATGGTTTCCTTTCCCAAAAAATTCCAAATAACCAGAAATCTAATTGTGAGACAGAAGAATATATAAAAATATGTGACAGACTTTAGGAAGCTGTCTTAGATTCACTGACCCAATATAAGTAAAGGAGTTATTTACAGGTATGAACAAGTGTGTCCAAGAGCTCACATCCTTGTTATTTGAGGGTAGGGTTGGAGTGGGTAACAGGTCTTTCATTCATCTAAATTCCAGAGAAGGTTGGCCTCTATTTATCTCAGCCTCTGCCTGATGGGAGTATCTAGTGCTTACAATGACCCAAATGTACAGAACCAATGTTTACTTATGATGTGCTGAGAGATGGAGTGTTACAAAACTTGTGCCAGATGAAGTTATTTAAGGTTTAAGGCATTTAACTCAGTGTTAAATTCTTGATATTTGACTATCTTCAGCAACCTGAATATTTCATTCTGTTAATAAGGTTAAGCCCCTTGATTTTTTTTTTTTTTTTTTGGGGGCTGTTCAAGTTTTAAGTTTACATAATAAAATGACATTCATATCCTTTACGATAATTAAATAATTATTTCATGTAATATCCTTAATAGTTTAAAGTTAATATTTATGTTAAATAAATTAGAAAAATACTTATTATGAGAATAACTGAAGTATCCCAATAATTGTTTAACATTTTTCTAAGGATACATATTTGAAATGTTAAAATTTGACATTTGGGAAGGACTGAAAAACCTTCCCAATAGCCATATGAACAATATGATATGATATGAGAACCTTTCCTTCTATTTACTTAATTACCTAAATATCTACCAATATGTTTTGAGATGTCAGATTAACTAGATATTTGCAGACTAAAAATCGAATGCCACTTGAAAAAGAATGTAAAAGTTAAATGTGCCTTGTTTCTTATTCAGCAATTTCTCTTAAATACCTACCTATATGTGATGATTATCATCATTGATCAACTTCTGAACATGTAGATTGATTTCACACTCAATTTTGCCAGATAAAGTTATAAAATTAAAAAAGGATAAAAGCAAAAAACACGAGCTTGCATTGAATAGATTAAAATTCTCTCCAGTCACATTAATTTGGAGAAAGATCCATTTGTGGCATATGTTGTCACTGATTTTAAAAAACAAATTTAAGAATGGGGTAAAGATTAGAAAAGACCTCATATTTTACACTAAGTGAATGGCATGTTTCCTAGTTATAAGCTACTAAATTTCCTTGTTCTTGACATTACCAGAAGAAACTACAATCTAAAGGAATGTTTTACAAAATCATATCCAACACAAATGCAGGGAAGGAAGCTGAACACTCTGTAAGGAAAGCTCAAATCTATGAATATCACTGAAACTCCAGTTAAGGCATCAAAGTAACTAACGCATTTACACAGATTTTATTGAAAATAAATCACTTTATCAGATTCCTAGATGTACGCATGATTTTCTTGTAAAGATTTTTCCTTGCTCCTCTGTAGTTTTTTTAATAGAGTATCTCCTGCCCTCTTTAGTCCAGATTTTATAACTACATTTAGCAGAGAGATCTAGCTCTCCAGCGTAATTCTGATTTCAGTTTCTTCTACTGCTTGGTGAAAATAGGTCATTATTAGCCGTTTCTGGCAGGAACAGCTGACAGGAAACAGGACAGGAAATGATATAATGATTCCAGAATTGTATATTTCCCCTATGCCCTGCTGTTTAGGGAATGACCCTAACAGTTAACCAGGAAATTGGGAGGTGGTACTGAACCTCAAACATGCATACTGTTGAACTCCAATTTTGTCCCTTGGTCCTCTTCAATTAACAGAAATAGATTCAAGTTCTAAGATGAATAAAAATAATAAAGAAAACACTTTTCTATTAAATTATATATATGTATATTTTTAGATGGTTTAGTAGACTGCTCAAAGCCCACATTAATATCCAGTTAACATAAATACCCCATATAAACCACCTAAATAGTAAAACATCAAACTTCAAAATGTTTCAATATTTATGAAGTTAAACTATTTTCTCATGAAAATGGAACTTTGATGCCATTTATTATTAAATACATAGTTTTTATTTACAGTGAAGTCACTGTTTAAAAACTGCTTTTTAAAATGTGTGTTTTCATATGCCACATTATGATAAATTATATTAATATGTGGCCCAATGTTCATTTTTTTCTCTAAGATAGATGATACCTTATGAATGAAATATACCTAATAAAAATGACAGGCCTAAAACTCATACAAACACAAGCACAAAGATACATAGCATAAAATATAAACTCCTGCATCTAAAATTTTATGTAAATTCAGCATCTACAAATTACATTTATACTTTATGTGGTTTGGTAACTTTACATCTTTAAAAATAGAAATCAACTCAAGAACATCTCCTAAGATAATGAATTGTTCCACAACAAAAAGTGTGGAATCGATCACAGGAATTCCAAAGCTCATAGTGTGATCTAAACATTGCTAGTTACTCCAGGGTGGCATTAAGCCCTTTAATATTTTAAAACAGTGAACTATTTTATTTACATTTCCTTAGTCATTAACTTCAACCTGTTTTAAATTTATGTCACTGGAGGATTGAGAATAACAAAGCTGTACAAATTTAACAATTAGCCTCACTATGTAATTGCTTAAAATAAACATCCTGATTAGTCAAATCACTATTAAATTTTAATCAATGTGAGTGGGTGTTTCTATTTTTGATTGGGGATTCCACATGGATTTTCTAAGCAATTCCTTTTTGTACAAGAAGTTTATATGTTTTCTCTTCATATTATGCATAATGGATTGTGATTCAATCACATAATGCTCTGTTAGTGAATAGTAAAAGAGGTTTTTCTTTAATATGAGCTTTCTTTTATGATGTCAATGATATGTTTTTATTTTCTAAATTTATTTTTCTTGATGTTTAAACAAATAAATGTGTGTAGAGATATTAAATCTGACAGTTTGTTAAATAACCTTATTTTTAAAATATATTTTAATTTTATGCAAATATTTTGTGTTATTTTTAGGTAAAAACATTTTTTAAAGTGTAATGCTTATTTGGTAAGCAAACATTATTTAAAAAAAAACATTCTGTGATGTTTGTCTACAAAAAATGCTATATCAGAAGTTAAGAAATATTTAAGAGGCTTTCTAAAATTCAGAAAGAAGGTGATTTTTTATTTTCAGGATGATTTATTCTTATAGTCATATGATTCTAAGGATTGTTTTTCTGATGTTTATTTCCTTTTTGGTTTGATAATCTTCCTATGAGAAACAACCAGTTATTATAAAATAGTATTTCCTGTGTTTAATATTCTACAGACATCTTTTCCATGTATTTCCTTAATGAAAGCTTATGAAGTCTTCAGGTGTTTTGAGATGAGTAGCTCTTATTCTCTTATGCCATCATTGTGAGAGCATTATCCCTGCAGTAAATGTTCAGAACTGCTCCATTTCTTTTCTCATTCTCTGCTAATTCAATATAGTCTACCAGGGGACAGGTAGAATGGCTTTTGGAGTAACAGGCTCTGTTACAAATACAATCAATTCTTGAAACAACAGGTTTCATTTTTTTCAGAAATGCATTTGGTTAAAGGACTGAAATAAAATAATACATACACAAACATTGCATTTATTAAAATGAATAAAATATTTTCTCCCAATCACAGAATCATATTTTCTAAACTCAATCTTTGTGTTGTCCTTGCTTTTTATAACTCAGTCAGTTCTGAATATGACATTTTTGGAAACTTACTAGTATAAGGCACAACTGAAATAATATTTTATTCTTCATTGCTCAATGTACAGTTTGTGTTCCACAATTTCCATTCATTCTGTTTTTCTTAAATAAATAATTATTCTGATTTTTTTTGACAAGTTACAACTTTAATAGATGACTGTATAAACCTTCACATAACTAAATGTAGTTCCCTTCTAATTTACCAGTTTTAAAAAGATTTGTAAGGGGACAATAGGGATCTCATGTTTTTAAAGTAATGATGGCAAATTTGTGAAAGTGTATTACTAAAGTTTAAGGACAAGTTTAGATATGCCTTTTTCTTTTCATTTGGATCATTAAATAGTTAATGTTAACAAGCATGGGAGAGGAAAAGAAATTAACTAAAGGAAGGCTGTTGTGATAGGACACTTGCTCTATGCTTGTACAGAGAAAAAACATGATGATAAAACAGCACAAAGTGGAGTGTTAAGAATTTTATTAATGACTAGGAGACAGTGTGCAAAACATCAAAGGTCTGTGGAAAAGATTAATGACCCCGTGTGAGACTGTTTAATTACCTCCAGCTAATTAGATTCTTGACCAAATTTTTAATATCTGCATTCCTTCTACAGCCTAATTGAGATTCCACATTATTTATCAATCTTTCAAAAAGCCCTTAGTGGGCTGCTTTTTTAGTTTTTCCCTTTGCACTTTGACTCCATTTATGGTCCATTATTAAATAAATAGCAAAGTAACTATTCCCCACAAATTGTATATGCAGAACACTTTATGCCTGTTTATTTTGACTAGGAGACTATCATTGGCATCTTTTATACATAATGAAGCACTCAAACTAATAAACTGACTAACTCCACTGTAAACAACGTGGATAATATTTTTGTTATCTGGGCTTTGCTCAGGAACTCCTCATGTGGTTTCTGTAAATTAGCCTTTATAAAGTCAGTTAATCCTTATTTCAGTTTACCTTGGTCAGGGCTCAGAGACCACAATGGAATGTTATCCTACAAACTGAAGAGAACAACTAAATCGATTCTCTCTCTCTCTCTCTCTTTTTTTAAATTAGATTGTCTTTTAGTATTCAGGAGGTCTTAAT
This sequence comes from Noctilio leporinus, assembly GCA_004026585.1. Lineage (NCBI taxonomy): Eukaryota > Metazoa > Chordata > Mammalia > Chiroptera > Noctilionidae > Noctilio > Noctilio leporinus. The sequence continues at coordinate 23,317 of PVIW01004756.1, read as the reverse complement.
CACATGATAATTTGCATTAACAATATCAGGCAGTTCCTTCTAGAAACCCAAATGTAGTTTGAGATTATATGCATTGTATGTTATTTATATTTATGTCATGTATGAAGGCAGGATAGTAAGAAGCCAGGAGAATTCTTTGGCAAGTGGAATGGGGAAACTGAGACAGCAGATTCAAACTGGCCTTGTCCAGAACCCTGACTCACTGGCTTCTTTCTCCTTTGCAAAGCTATTCCTTTTAGCATTCAGCCCTCATGGCAATGAGGCTCTGATCAGCATCAAATAATCTTAGGAACAAAGTGTCAGTTTTGTTGACCACAGAGACAGAGTTTTAGTCAAACTAGAGATAACGTCCAGGTCTCAGTTGTGTTTCAGCTCCAGGCCCAGAAAAGCAGCAAAACCAGATGAGCAACCAATGGGCAACAGAACCAGATGCAATGACCAATGACCCCCTACCCAGCACTGGACAATCAGTGGAGAGCACAACCCAGACCTTATGTGCTCATATCAGTGCATCAGCATATGAAAGGAAACATGGAAACTAATGAATATTCTATTGTGATGATCCCCTGAGACCTCCCCTAAAATCCCTGCTTTTAAAAAACAGATACAGATCCTTAAGAAAAAAGATGGAGTGTGCTCAGTCACTGGAGTTCACCCTCATCTTCTTTCTTCAGGTGTGTATCTTTGCTTTCCTTCTCCTACGTACTCAAGGTCCCCACGAGACTTGCAATCAGGGGAGCATCAGGCAACCGGCTTATCTGGGGCTAGCCTTCTGAGCCTGTCTCCAGGAGGCTTTCTTTTGCGTCTGTGATGTTTCCTGAGTCCAGGCAGCCCAGCTGGTTCACTTTGCCTCTGAGACTTTCTAAAAGTCCAAGACAGCTCTGTGGGCATCCCACTTACTCGAACCTTCTCTTCCAGTGCTTGCTTTGCATGCTAAACAAACTTCCTCTTTGCATTTGAGTTCTTGGCTCCCAATTCTCTCTTTGCCAAAGTGAAGAACTGAGGTCCAGCACTGCTGCTAACAATACTAATCATGAAGTAAAACGGAGGGGAGGGGCATTGTTATGGAAAGCTCACTAGTCACCTATAAAGGCTGATGATGTGTGTTGTCTTTAACACAGAATAAGACAGAAAGTTCAAATTCAATAGGGGAGCAGAGGCCAGTGGAGTCATTTTTGTCCAGGCAGCAGCATTTTCTCAATGATGTATAAAAATCTTACTTTTTAAAATGAAGTATGTTAATAGGATGAATTCATTAGCAGGACAGATAAAATATTATTGCATAGCCAATGGAAAGAAAGAGAAAAACTATAGTAATGCAAACACATTGATAAGGTTAACCCCAGACAACCTGTGAATCTAACAATGTGATTGTATTGAAGGATTGCTGATATATTTCATGTCTGATTATAAAATCTTGGCAACATATATTGAGTTTTACAACACACAGCAAATTCTCTAATATTAATGACTATCATCTTTATATTTTTCTATTAGCCTCTTATTCAAGATAAAATACAAAAATGAAAAACAATCATTGATTCATCCAACATTACAAAAAGGACAAGTAATTTTCACTGGTTATTCCATAGGAGTTGTAACTTCTTCATCGTAACACATTTAAGTATGGCCAGAAGGATCATTCACCATTTCCTTCCCCACCCTCAGGACTTGGTTTATCCATTGTGCCCAATGTTTCATTTTTCATACTGTTGATCATCTTTAAAATGACATACATAAAAATCTTCTATGGTCACTTCCATTCCACTTCTAAAGTTCTATGACCCAGAAATTCTTATATTTTTATAATTCAGATCCTTCCTTCAAAGGTAGTTAAGAGTTTTAGATCAATGTCTTAAATGACTTCATCTTCGGCCTGCCATATACCCATGCCAAAGATTAACATTTAGGTTGGATTAAGTTTAATAATAGGAAGAGCACTGACCTTTTAGGGGATCTCATGGAAATGATTAAAACAAAATAAAACAAAATAAGAAAACAGGGAACTTGCCATGCTCTACTAGAGAGATAGAGCCTAGTAAGAGTGAAGAGATTTAGGGAAGTCTAAGGAGGATAGAATATGTGACCAAAACAGCATAGGGTAAAGATAATTTCCTCACTTACTTGAGAGAACTATACAATCTATTTACCTCAGTAAAATCTCTGAACCCCACCTCCAAGATGTGGACATGTGGATTTTGACATAGGATCCCTTTCCTCTGGCAAAAGGAGAACAAGAAAAAGTAGAGAGCTTTTTCAGTTGTTAATGTATAAATGAGGAAGACAAACATTAACCATATGAGACATTGGCAGCATGAAGAGATTGGACACTTAGATTCAAAACGTGAGAGGGAGAGGGAGAGAGAAAGTACAGGATGCATTAAAGTTAATGTTGATTTCTTCTTTATAACTTTGGCTAAGATCATCAGAAGTCTACCTTAAGATGAGTAGTCTCTGAACTTCAGTTCTGGCAGAAGAAAGGAATACATCAGGCAATTCCTTTAGATTTTAAAAAAAATCTTTATTGTATTTTTTTCTATTACCACTTAGTCCTCTTGTACCTCCCACCCCAGCAATCACCACACTGTTGTCCATGTCCATGATTCATTTTTCTTTTTTGCCCAGGCCCTCTAATCCCTAACCTCCCCCACTAGCTGTCTGTCTGCTCTCCATTTATTAGTCTGTCTCCGTTTTCCTTGTTAGTTCAGCCTGTTCATTAGATTCCACATATGAGTGAAATCATATGGTATTATCTTTTTTTGACTAGCTCATTTCACTTATTCTCCAGGTCTATCCATACTGTCGTAAAAGGTAAAATTTTCTTCTTTTCAAAAGGCTGAGTAGAAGTCTATTGTGTAAATGTCTCATAGTTGTTTTATCCACTCACCTACTGAGGGACACTTGAGCTGCCTCCATATCTTGGTGACTTTAAATAATAATGCAATGAACATAAAGGTGTTTAGGTTCTTTTAAATTTTAGATTACTTTGGATATAGTATTCCCAGAAGTGTGATAGCTGGATTGAAAGGCAAATCTACCCTAGCTGGTGGCACAGTGGATAAGGTGCCGGCCTGCCAACCCAAAGGTTGCTGGTTCAATTCCCAGCCAGGGCACATAACCAGATTGCAAGCCAGGTCTCCAGCCAGGTCTGTACCTGGAGACAGGTGAAAGGCAACCATATATTGATGTCTCCCTCCCTCTCTGCCTCTTTCCCTTCTCCTCTCTCTAAAAATAATAAATAAAATATATTAAAAAAAGAAAGGCAAATCCATTTGAAATTTTTTGATGTATCTCCACACTGCTTTCCACAGTGGTTGCACCAGTCTGCATTCCCATCAACAGGGCAAAAGGGTTCCCTTTTCTCCACATTCTCATTAGTGCTTGTTGCTTTTTGATTCCTTGATGATGGCCATTATGACAGGTGGAAAGTGATATCTCATTGTGGTTTTCATGTGCTTTTCTCTCCTGATCAGTGACATTGAGCATCTTTTCATATCTGTATTGGCTATCTGTAAGTCCTCTTTGGAGAAGTGTGTATTCAGTTCCTTTGCTTATTTTTAAATTGAGTTGTTTCTTTTTTCCTTTTTTTTTTTTTTTTTGGTGTTGAGTTTTGTAAGTTCTTTATACATTTTGGATATTAACCCCTTATAAGATATATCAGTGAATATGTTCTCCCACTCTGTAGGTTGTCTTTTTATTTTGTTTATGATTTTCTTTGTGGTGCAAAACCTTTTTGGTTTGAGGTAGTTCCATTTAGTTGTTTTTCTTTTGTTTCACTTGCCTGGGGAGACATATCTGATAAAATAGTGTTCTTAATAATGTCTGAGACTTTGCTGCATGCTTTTTTTTCTAGGAATTTTATGGTCTGACACTAAAGTCTTACATTCATTTTGAATTTATTCTTCTATGTGGTATAAAAAGGTGGTCTAGTTCAATTTTTCCATGTGTATCAGTCTAATTTTCCCAATACCATTTGTTGAATAATCTTTAGCCTTTGTTCTTATTTTCTCTGTTGACTATCAATTGATTATAAAGATGTAGGTTTATTTCTGTTCTCTCTATTGTTCCATTAATCCATGAACATAAGCACTAAAATCCTCAACAAAATATTAGCAAACCAAATATTCACAAATGCATCATAAAGATCATACCAAGTGGGATTTATTCTGGGAATGCAAGTTTGGTAAAATGTTTGCAAATCAATAAATGTGATTCACTATATAAGTGCAATGAAGGATAAAAATCACATGATCGTATTAATAGGTGCAGAGAAAATATTTGATAAAATCAGCACCATTCATGATAAAAACTCTCAGGAAAGTGGGAGTAGAGGGAACATACCTACAGTTAATAAAGGCCATATATGACAAACCCACAGCCAGAATCATACTCGGTGGGCAAAATTTACAAGTGTTCCCCTTAAGATCATAAACATGACAGAGATGTCTGCTTTCACTTCTCCTATTCACCGTAGTACCAGAAGTCTTAGCCACAGCAAGACAAGAAGAAGAAATAAAAGCCATCCAAATTGGAAAAGAAGAGTAAAACTGTCATTGTTTGCAAATGATATGATATGGTACATAGAGAACCCTAAATATCCCACCAAGAAACTATTAGAGCTGATAAATTCAAAAGAGTAGAGGAATACAAAATTAATATGAATAAATCAGTTACCTTTTCATATGCCAATAACAAACTAACAGAAAGGACAATTGCTATGAAAAGAATAAAATACCTAGGAATAAACCTACCCAATGATGTAAAAGATGTATGTTCAAAAAATTTTAAGACACTGAAGAAAGAAATTGAAGATATAGATAAGTTGAATCACATACTATATTCACGGATAGAAAAGATTAACATCTTTAAAATGTCCATACTACCCAAAGCTACCTATAGATTCAGTGTGATTCCTGTCAAGATTTCAATGATGTATTTCATAGAACTAGAACAAATATTTCAATTTTTAAAAATATTTTATTATTTTTAGAGAAAGGGGAAGGAAGAGAAGCAGAGAGGGTGAGAAACATCAATGTATGGTTGCCTTTCACCTGCCTCCAGCTACAGACCTGGCTTGCAACCTGGTTTTGTGCCCTAACTGGGAATCAAACCAGAGGCCTTTGGGTTCACAGACTGGTGCCTATCCACTGTGCCACCAGCCAGGGCTTATTTCAAAATTTTACATGGAACCACAAAAGTCCCCTCATAGCAATAGTAACCCTGGATTACTAGAACAATATTATTCAAATAATTTTAACATAACAATAAGGTTAAAAGACCCGTTTCTTAATCCTACATCCATTTGGAAAAAACACTTGTGGAGGACTTTAAGACAAATCAGAGATATTATTCTAACTCCACTTCCAGATTATTATGGGAGTTCATTTTACAGCATCACCTCCCAAAAGTCAGAAAATTTCAAGTTACATTTTAATACATCATTAGTTGTAATGCCGGCATTCATGCTTATTTGCTATCTAGCAATTATTTAAACACATACTATAAATTTCTTCATAAAATTGTTATCATTTAAATTTACACAATTATGTTCTCAAAAACTGAAAAACTAACCTGGGATAAATTTCTCATTAATTTTCTAGCTGCCATGCTTTTTCTCCATAGTAAATCACTCAATAATTTGTTGAGAATACCAATAGAGCTTGTCAGGGAATTTGGTTGAAATTCTTATCAAGAATACTATTTTTTCCTACTGTTTAGTTCAAATTATATAAAGAAAACTTATAATGAGACCATCTAAATGTGACTTTCAGGAAGTCAAGTACTCATTGACACTTCGCTATAAATATTTGTATTGAGTAAAACTCCTTAATATAAAACAAGAGCCTGAAATTTGTCATGCCCTTTGCTCCAATATTTCCTATTAACAAAATTTAAGAAAAAGAAAAAAAGGAAAATGCACAGATATTCAAACTCATGTAAAAATCATAAAAGTGTATATTTCTAAATAATGCAATGGTTTATTATGAAAATAATAGAAATATTACATAATGATAAATTATTCTAGTTATACTTACAAGTTTAAAAACACATACAAGCTTAAAAGCAATTATAAATCCATGTTAAAAACACAGAACAGCTCTGGCTGGTGTGGCTCAGTGGATAGGTGCCAGCCTATGTACCCAAAGGTTTGATTACCCAGTCAGGGTACATAACCAGGTTGCAAGCCAGGTCTCCAGCCAGGTCTGTACATAGCCGGAGGCAGGTGAAAGGCAACCATACATTGATGTTTCTCTCCCTTTCTTCCTCCCTTCCTGCCGTTCTTTCTGAAAATAATAAAATCTTAAAAACAAACACATACACAGAAAATACTCTACTAGAAGTCTTTATATTTTGTTTATTTTTGACCAAAAAGTCTTCAAAAGAGCATGTATAAAATAGATTCACTTTAAAAATATTTTAACTCTAACTTGTTTTGTTAATACTTTTAATTTATGTGAAAAATCTAAAAAACATACAAACTATTAATAGTTAATAGTTCTGGAAATGAAATGTATTTTTTTCAGCATATTGTTTAAATGTTTGAACTGTTCACAATAAATATATATTGTATATCCATAAAATACATATTTGTGTATAGAAAATTAAAACAGGCATACACTGTGAAAGACAGAACAATAAAATGTTATAAAGGATTTTTTTATGTGTGTCTCTATTTTTTGTATTTTTAAAATTATCTAACATAACCATTTATCATTTTATAATTACAAAAAAACAAAATACATTTTAATTAGGAAGAAATTATCCCATTAAACTTAACAAGTGGATTTATGAATTAAAATCTAACCAGATAAAATGCAAAAAACTTTCAAGTGATAAGCACATTTTCTTAATATTTAAAATAAAACACTGACATAATTAAGATTCATTTTTAACATCATTGTATGTTGCTTTTAAAGATTTTGACCATTAAAATGTCAATTAAGTCAGAAAAATTTTGCTTATGGATTTACTAATAAGTCTGACAATTTTAGATTTTTCTTTTTTTAGACCTGCTAGAACTGAAATCACACATAATGTAAATTCCTCCTAAAATATAAAGTATTCTATTAATTTTAAATTGCTCTATGTCATGCCTGTTTGACTTAGCAATTATTTCTGTATTTTCCCTTAAATACATAAAACAATTAAATGCACCTTTGCAATTGGTTTAGATAACTAATGTTGGTACTACTATTTAAAGGATTCCAAAGGAGGACAAGTTAAGTGCATGGGAGTGTGCAGTCGAGTTTTTACTGGCTGTTACATTATGTGGAAGATATTTTTAATTCCATAAATAGAAATGAAACATCAAACTTTAATCAATAAACTTGATACAATACATGTCAGTTATTTTATACTATTTGCTCTCCAGTTTGGATAATTGCTGCTACCCGTAGCATAAACCATTAACCTTTCAACCTCAGTAAACTTAGATTTCCTAGCAAAAAAATCACAGTACTAAAAGAAAGCATACTTCCAAATGGAGGGAGGGAGGGAGAGAGAGGGAACGAGTTGTGGGGGAGAGGGAGAGGGGGAGAGGGAGGCAGAGGGGAAGAGAGGGAAGGGGGGGAGAGAGAGGGAGAGAGAGGTTGGCGGAGACAGGGGGAGACTGAGAAGACAGAAAAAGAGAAAAGGAAAAAAGAGAGAGAAAGAAAGAGAGCAGTTTGTTAATCAAGAGGTTGCACCACATTGCACTTGAAAGTTCATGAAAAATTGTGTTGGCATTTTGTATTTTCTTTCAAAAACAACTTCTTATAAGCTTCTAAATGGACTTTCCTTATCCCCAGCCATGAAAAACAGCAGTGTTTCCAACTTTTCACCTTTCAACCAATGTGTCCCTGTAGTATTCACAGCACTAATGAAAGAGATTCTTGACAATGTCACCACGGACCACCCCAGAAGTGGAGTTCTGCCAATGTAAACGATTATTACAGTACTGACCGCTCATCTCATGCTGTGAGGTCATTCACAGACTTCCCCTGCTTCCCTGTTGCTTTCACTGTCTCTGAAGAATGACATCCTCCCTTGAACCATAGACATTGAGGCAAGCCCCCTGCTACTGATTCCCATCCAAATTGCTATGGACATCCACACTTTGATGCTACTGAATGGACTTTCTTTGTTTGGGGGGGAGAATCAAAGCACATTCAAAGAAAAAAATAAAAAAAACATCAACTTGGTGATGACAAAGAAGTGTCCACAAACTGGTACAGTGTTTAATTTGGAATTCTTCTCACGTCTGGAGCTTATAACAAGCAATGAAGAAGTTCCTTGAGCATAATTATTTAATAATAAAAGCACCAAATAATATAAGAACTATGTTTATGCCAGCATCACATTTAACTTCTGGGTATGAAAGTGACTTGGGTACAAATGTAGTCTACAGTTACTTACATAAGAAGGGTTTTAAATGATATGGACTGGGGGGACATGAGGACCATTAGTCTCTATTAAATTTGACCTGTCATAAACAATTTGTGTGAAGTTCACAGAAAGTTTAGGTTGCTGTTGTCTAAGAAATTGCTATGCAAGGATAAAGAAACATGGATTAGCATTCAGTGTTGCTAAAAAACAACTCATCTGTTTATTTTTTCCCTAAATAACTAACAATTAGTGGGAATTTTCATACATATGCACAGACCATGCCAGGTTGTCCTTACAGAGTCAGGGGAAAATGTATCCTGTTTTTTATACAAAAGGATCTCTAATCCTTTTGCTGGATTAGAGAATTTAGTCCCCATGTGCCCATCTTACACATTTGCCTTTTAATTTCCTGCCCTTAGTAGGTGATAGTGCAATGCCAAGGATGAAGGACTGTCTACTTTTCTCATTTGCCAAGAGATCAGCAGGCCATTTTATTCCATCCATAGTGCATAACCTTTATGGCCTTAGATGGAAAGATTCCTGTTATGGAACCAAGTCACTAAGAGAAACAAACAAAGGAAAATGTAAAATACATAAAATGTGATGGGAATAGTGTTGTATAAATTATGAATATTTCTGCTTAATATTGGAGAAGAATTTACAGTAGAGCTGACACATAAAAAGGGTTTTGATGGAGAGTTAGGAGTTTTCCAATGAGAACATGGAAGGTGAGTATTTCAGTGCAGAAGGACAGGCAACAGCACATGCTATGGAGAAAAGGTCTGGCAGGCATTGGCTGGAAGATGCAGCGGTAGGCTGGTAAGTAGTTAACAACTGGCGTTTTGGAAATAAACAAAGAAACATAAAGACAGTAAGCACACAGTTGGGAACAGACATACCCATTTGTTGTTGTGAGTCCAGATGAGCCAGGTCCTGCACACAAGTGGAGTTGGACTATGTAGTAGGTACCCAGTCTTATAAGATGATATAAGAGGTCTGTCCAGAAAGTATCCAGCAATGTAGTACAAAAAATGGAGAGGAAGGGAGAGAGAGGAAGAGAGGGAGGGAGATATCAGTGTATGGTTGCCTTCATCTGCCTCTAGCCATGGACCTGGCTGGAGACCTGGCTTGCAACCTGGTTATGTGTGTCCTGGCTGGGAATTGAACTAGCAACCTCTGGGTTTGCAGGCCGGCACTTATCCTCTGTGCTATCAGCCAGGTAGACTTTTTTTTTTTTTTAAAAGAAGGTACGAGATACAAGAAACATTGTACATAGGACAATGATGCCTCAGTCCCCTTCAAAGTAGGCACCTTGGGACCTTACACAGTTCTCCCAATTGCCATCAACTACCCATTGTATTTTCCTGAATCTCATTGACAGTATGAAATATCTAATCTTTCAAAGGTGATTTTAGTTTTGGGAAAGGTCAGAAGTTGCAGGTTGACAAATAAGGGTTCTAGTTGGGTTGAGTCACCTGAGTGATTTGATATTTCACCTCAAAACTCTGCAGGAGACGTGATGCATGAGTAAGCATGCTATTGTGATGAAGCTGCCAATCACGAATTGCTCAAAGATGCAGCCTTATGAATCATCTGAATAGTTTCTGAGGAGGAATGTTCAAGCTTAATACAAAATTTGATGCAGATTTCTTGCTTTACTTGCTCAGTCATTTTCAATGCAACAGCCACACAGTACACATGCTCACTCAATGCCATTTACCACCTCCACTGACTAGTACAGTGAAGTTGTCATTATTCATGCATGCGCTATCCAGTCCACTCTCTTTGGCTGCCAGATTACATTAATGTCATGCAAATTGTTCTCATTATGTCAACAATGGTTGGATATTTTCCTGACAGATCTCCTAAACATAATTGAACATTTATGAAAATGCTGATTTTTATCATACAGTAACTCTATTTTTAGCTTTTCTTTTGGACAGTAGGGAGTTTCCTTTAATTATTAGAGTGTTTTTGTAACTCTTCCTTTTATGGTGCTTGTATTTAACAGTATTTCTACTGTAATTTTGGATGAAGAAAAATAATCAAGATTGGTAAAATATTGCAATAATTAAGAGCCTCTAGAACTCTCACCGAGGTCAAAAGATCACAAGCACAACTAAAAGACAGAGGTTACTGACAGTTGTTGCAAGACCAAGACCTGATTTCCAGATTCAGGGCTGTAATTTGAATGGTTAAGATGTCCTGGCTACATATAATGGGATTCCATCATTAACAACTAGATTATATTTCTGGTTTAAGCACCAAGATATTGGTTAGTGTTTTCATGTTAGAAAGAAGCAAAGTAACAACAAAAGTCTGCTATTGTTTTATTAATAGGAAAAAATATTGAAAAATGATGACATTGAAATAAATTGCTCAGCTCATTAACTGCAGGAGCCCCAAACAAAATCTTTATAGTGTTATATACTAATGCATACAACAAGGCCAAGGGAAATATAGCAGAAATAAATTGGAGAATTAGGGACTGTGATGGACTTAAGGAGTGGCTGGCATTTACATTCCATTGTTGTCATGGAAAAAGGCCCCTTTAAGAAACACTGGGATTTTGTGTAAATTTTTCTGATTCTTAAAGGTTGGCAAGTAATTCACATTTTAAACACACTGTGTGGGCCAAACAAAACATGTCAGTGGGCAGAATTTTGCCTGTTAGCCACCAACTAGAGACCTTTGCTTTCATTCATTCTAAATAGTGCAATGTGGTTTGTATTATGTGGTATTGGCAGGCAGGTAGTATGTGGAGCTAACGTGCCTGGATTTATTTTACTTATTAATTACTTTATATCCTGTCCTGTTCCCAGATGTATTTGAGATAGTTATTTTAAAAAATTATACAATAATATGATAATATAATTGAGGTGAAGGGAGAAAGAGCTAAAAACATAAAAAGAGTCCTAGGAAGAGATAATAAAGAAGCAAAGACATGAAGCACAATAAAATTATTTAAGAAGTGGTAACAATTCTTTATTGATCTTCATAGCAGCTAAAGCAAAGAGCAAAAAAATCTTATAGAATTCATTTACATTCATGTGTGCGGTAAAATATACTAGAAAATCAAGAGAAATGTATTTTTACACAGGACGGAAGTCAGGAGTAATTTTCTGCCAAGAATATTTACATATTTCAGCAATGAAAGAAATTTTCTTCTCACAAAAAGGTCTGGTTACCTTATCTGCAGTAATAAATGGCATGGAATCACAGCCTATCCTAGAAGAACAATATTCACCCACTATTTTCAGGGGCCTCTGTAAAAGACCACCATCTCCTCCTTCCTGCCCACACTTATGTACCAAAAAAGCCAATTCCCCTGCCCCCACCAATAGACTCACTTGTTCCTAGTACCAGCAAAATTTGCAGCCAACATTTTAGTTAAAACTGGGGTGAGTTCTCAAAATCAAATTTCATTTACTATATATTAAACACTATCATATGTGAAATACAGTTCTAAGTAATTATTATTTTACTACAATGAATATGAAAGTATGTAGCCTGCTTATCATGAGCTTCCCTTTTAGTAAAGGACATAGGTTTTCAAATAATTACAAGATAGTGTAGTATCTTAAAAATATATACAAAGTACAGTGGTAACAGAGAAAAGAACATGATTATTTCTCCCTTGGAGGTATAGTTTAAAGGTGTTCTTGGTAAGAATAGTGTGATGCCCCATATTTAAGAATTCTATTTGTTCCAACTAGCCACATCCTCCTAGCATGCATGTAGTTCCAAGAGAACTGGTATTTTTCTGAACTGATTTCTATACGTTATCCCTTATGGCTTCAAGTTATGTGGCACATGTGGTAGCAACACTCACTCTGATGTTATTCAACAATGAATATAATGAATAGGTTATATTTCTAGTTTAAGCTCCAAAATATTGGTTAGTATTTTTCTGTCAGAAAGAAGCAAACACAACAAAAGGGTCTGCCATTATTTTATTAATAGGAAAAATAGTGAAAAATGATGACTTAATTATGTAAATTGCTCATTTCATGAATGCAGGAATTCCAAGCTTAGACCAGTTATAACTATCAATTCACTAGTACTATTTTAGTTAGATTTTCTGACTGTTCAATATGATTCACTGATTTTCATTTTTTCATCTTCTTACATTTTCACTCTGGGCATTACTTCTCTCACTGATTACGCCATTCCATTTTTTTATGGCTAAACTCTCTTTACTCCCTTTTAATGAAAATCTCATTACTTCTTTGCAAATCCTTCCACTTGTCCAGTGTAACGGCCTTCACTTCTCTTTGGGAAACACTGCATTTGTTTTGACGAGGATTTAATAGTTAAACAAAACAACTATGATTTTTCAAAATAGAAATGATGCTGACTTTTCTTTCTATTGCTTTAACATACTTGGTCTTCTCATTCTTACCTTTGCACTATAAACTCTGCTTATGGAAGAAAACGTTCTTGGGAAGAAAAAATATTTAAGTATTACACTCAATTGCATTTTAACTCCACAGTTTAAGACAAGGAAAATGAATTTAGCAAGAGGGTATTACAGATACTTTTGTGAATATCTACATATTCTCTGTATGTACTATATCTTGAAGATCAGGGAGGAGAAAAGGAATCAGAAGAGGACAGCAGCCAACTGTTAATAAACCAGATAGATAAATTCAGTCTCAGAAAGTCCAAAAATGTTGAAAAGAAAATAAGAAGATGATCTTAAAGGCATAAATTCAGTCCTATGACTTGTATTTTGAGAAATGTGGAGGTTTGCACTCTAAGCATGGGCTCTGTTCTCAAAAAGAGTCACGTGATAATCACAGGTAGATAATTTTAGACATAAAAAGCCAGAATTTCTGACAAATGGGGATCTTTTAACTTTGCCAGGGTCAGGAATCTAAACATCAGTGTCTTCCCTCAAACCAAAATGGAAATAGGACATCATGCTGTAGTAAATAATAGTACATACAAACTTTGCATTTCTCAGTTTCGATTTATAATCCTGAATCATTTTCTCCAATGATCCATTAGAACAATATAACTTCCCCCTGAGGGTTGGGAAAAGGTTTTCAAAGAGGAAGACAGTTTCCAAAGATGATGAAGTTTATAATAGAAATATGAGGAAGGTAATGGGTGATTTCTCCTACCTCAAAGGCAGCAACTTGAGGGAGATCCAAGGGGTTAGGAAATGTAGGAAACTATAAGACTCTGTAAGTATAGAGGAAGAGGATTCTTCATTAAGGGTTAGATTTTTAAAAATACAGAATGTAAAGGAATTCAAGCAACAGAAGACAAGTTCTTACACTTCAATAGTTATTCCACTTTTACTAAGAATCCATTTTCACTCCAATTATAAAATCATTTATTCACATCATTGTAACATCAAGGTCAGCTATTTCTGTGTAAATAAGTACCTAGGAGGGGCTACAATCTTTTGATGGCAAACACCTAATCCTGATAATTATAGATAAATCTCACATCCTAGATTTGGACCTTGTTGGTGAGGAAGTAACTACCTGGTGCTGCTACTCCAACAATTTCCTTAACGGAGTGAGAAATAGAAAAAGTGCTGAGTTATGAAAGACATGTAGGAGGATTTTACTGACTTAGGGCTTCACATTTATTTTTTAGAAATTGGTTAAAAATAAACCCCTTAATTTAGGTCTCTAAGAACATCTTGGGTCTTAATAACAGAGTTGGCAAAGCTGTTGTGAGAAAAACAAAAGAAATAAACTTAGTTTTCCTTTTACCATACAATTATTGTCCTTGTAAATGTAAATTTAATCCCTGTTTGAGACATGTAATTTAAATTGTGACCAAAAATATTATAGGCATGCTGACTACTTCTAATTAAATCAGGTGGCCTTATTTTAAAGAAGGCAGAATTTGGAGGCAATACCAATTGCAGTGCAAGCTGATGACTTGTTTTTCAAAGTAAACATATCATAAGCATTTGGACCTCAGAAAGAGAGTAATTATTTTTTTAAATAAACTTTAAAAATAAAGACAGTATACATAACATAATCCACCCCTGTGTTCCTTTCTTTTTTCTTTCTTTTTTTAAGTGCTATTTGAAATAGACATAGACTAAACAAATTAAAACCTGCAAAAACACACCTGGTCCTTATCTGACCAACAGCTAAACCTTGGTATAAGAACTGCATAAACTTATCAACTGCCTTCTTCGCTCAGTTAGCATTGTCTTCTGGGTTTATTTTTTAAGACTTGGGGTATGCACGGTAACCACTTAAATGTTTAAGGCTTTGTTCAGCTTTATGGAATAAAATATAAATTGTTTATTGAATTGGGGTATAGAAAGGAGAGCTAAATTCTCTTACTTTTAATATTTCTCTTTGATATCTGCCCTTCTGGACAGAAATTTCAAGCAACAGTTCCCAGCAAACATATGGGGAAGCCCACTGGAAATATCGTAAGGTAAATTAATAATGGCAGATGCCGACATGTCTGGATGTTGTTTATGCTGAAGAGTCCTGCATTCTTTATGTTTTGAAATTATTCTGTTGTAAACATTTTCAGATTCATTTAGTTTGGCAATGTATTCTCCTCTCCAAAGGTGTCTGCATTTATTTGACTACAGAAAATATTTACTTTAGTAAAGGGCAGCTTAACCTTTGTTTAAATTTGAGGTGAGTTAAAGGTCACTGTAATTATTAGCTGTATTATTTGTGTCAGATTTGAATTACTATGAATACAACTCTTGCATTGCCCTTTATTATGAAATAAGCTAAAAGGAACTCAACTTCTGCATCCAGCCAGCATATTTTATGGAACCAATCAGTGTTGCAGAACATTTTCAAGGTTTTCTCTTGGACTGTGATTGACTGAAAGTGCTTGAGGTTAAGGTCCTTTCCCAGAGGGAGGGAAGGAGGCGATTTAACATGGCAGCTCCCTTTTCCCCCTGCCTCCCCCCAGCTATGTTTTTGATGGCTAGCCGCCAGCATGTGGACAGAGTGGGGGTTCAAGGCTATTAGCAAAACACTGTAAGCAGTCACACTGGACAAAATATATAGACAGGGGACCAGAAGGGTGGAATTGCTGAGCAGAGGATGACTTTAGAACATATACAAAGGAATCCTCAGATTTTCACTGAGGGAAACCTCAAAGTTAAAACAGGAATATCAGGATAAGAAAAGTCAGTGAAAAATAAAGAGAAAAATGACAAAAAATTTTGAACTGAACTAGGTTAGGGCATAAAATAAGGGAAGCTTCATCCATGGCCTTTACCCTTCAATTATGGAAAGAAAAAAGGTAAAGTAACATGCCAACCCTACTTTTAAAAATGCACCAATGACAGACACACACACACACACACACATACACCAAAAATATTTATGCATGATTCTGGTACCAATTAAATATTATGGTTCAATTAGCAACTGAACTACACCAATAGTATGGGGTTTGTTTACATGAAAGGATGTGTGATGGGATGGAAATGGGTAACACATTCAGTGCAGTGAAAACTATGGAATTTACTCCTCCACATAAATTCAATGTCACAAGTTGAGAGTATCCTTCTTTTCTTCATATAAAGACAGTAGCATGTGTTCTGTTGTGTTGTGTGTATTAAGAAAACAAATACATTTATAGTACATAGAAAGTACCTGTCAGACAGTAAGTATCCTATAAATATGAGCTCTTATTTATTGGCACTATCACTATTTTGTTATTCTGATATTTAAGACTAAAATCATACCTACTGCAAATGCAAAATTTTAGCATAAGCAAAAGTGAAGAGACATCTGAACTCAACTATATAGCTCTACAGCAAAGGACTTCAGTACTGATAGAGTCTGATGAAAAGTCTCATCCAGTACATGGAGAGAATGGGTCTATTAATTACATATAGTCCCCAAAATGAAGATAATATGGTTAGAGTAGGAAGATAACATTCAAAATATTATTCAAAAGCATCTGTAAGTGCTAGTGATAATGATAATGATTATAGCCCAGCAGCTAGCCAGAATATATTTCAGTTCCAAAACAGAAACTCTCTATTCATTACCACAAAAATGTATTTCTTTTAGATTCTTCACCTACAAGTTACCAGAATAAATAATTTTAGTAAATTTATACAATTATGCAAATATTCCCTTGTTCCAAACATTTTAATGGCTTTATACAGATGCAATTCATCTATTATATATGTATTATTTACCCATTTAAACTTTATAATGCAATAGCTTTTAATATATTCACAGAAAGAGTTGTGCAACCCTGGCTGGTGACTCAGTGGATTGGCACCAGCCTGTGAATCCAAAGGCCGCTGGTTTGATTCCCAGTCAGGGCACATAACCAGGTTGCAAGCCAGGTTTCCAGCTAGGTTTGCAGTTGGAGGCAGGTGAAAGGCAACCATACATTGATGTTTCTCTCCCTCTCTGCCTCCTTCCCTTCTCTTCTTTCTAAAAATAATAAATAAACTCTTTAAAAATAGATAAATAATAAATAAATAGATAATTCTCTTTCTCAATATACTGAGGCTTATAAGAAAGCTAAAGGAAATAATTGTTAATCATTTCAATTAATTTCTCTCACAAGGTCTGCTAAATATATAATCACAGGGCTATTCCTATAAACTGCACATATTCTGTTCTTATAATTACTAAAATGGATCAGTGACTTTTGGGCATTTTGCATACACTAATAATTTTTTCTAAAGTGTATTGCATACACTAATAAATTGTTTTTATTTGCTTTATACCCTAAAAATATCCTACTTTTTTCTGGCTATAGTGCTTATCAGTAGAATCAAAAGGCTGTGGTATATTTATACAATGGAATACTACTTGGCCATAAAAAGTTGGAAATCTTACCTTGTGTGATAGCCTGAATAAACCTGGAGATTATTATGCTAAGTGAAATAAGCCAGCCAGAGAAAGGTAAATACCACATTATTTCACTTACAGTCTGTAAATGAATCTAATAAACAAAATAAACAAACAAAATAGAACAGTCTTATAAAGAATAGACTGACAGCTATTCTGGGATGGGGACAGTTATGGACTGGATAAAATAGGTTAAGAGATTAAGTTAAAAAAGAAAGAAAGAAAGAACAAAGAAAACAGACAACAGTATGTTGTTTACCACAGGTAAAGGGGGAACAAATGATGACAGTAGGAGACTTGACTTTTGGTGGTGAACACAAATGCAATATATAGATGGTGTATTACAGAATTGTACATCTAAAAATGGTATAATTTTTTAACCATTTTAACTTCAATAAATTCAATAAAAAAATTTAAATATTGAATAAATGAATACTAAATGAAATTATATAAATATTGGGTCAATTAAACAATATCTAAAGACCTTTTAATTATAATAATTTTAGTGTTATTTATGATTTTTCTTGATTAAATATTTCTTCATTTGCAAATTTTAAAATTATTTTAAAAATTCAGGCTATTTGATCTCTTTCTGATTTCTATATTTGTATATTGATTAATAACTCAGCTGTAGAACAATTTTTTGACCCATCCATCATATTAATATCATTGTGCTTTTCTGCTGTCAGACTGGTCTTTTTGGTCACTGATTTACATCTCAGACTCAGTTTCCTCACAATTCATTTCTTGGTTGAAAACAGTGTTGCAAGTTTTGTTTTCTATTTTTCCTAATATGTCTAATGTGTACAATTTAGCTTAACATGGAATACACTATTTACTCAAGAAGTTCTAAATCAATCCAGTTCTTTCACTCTATAAATTCCAGAAATGGTCAATTATTGGTAAGTACAATTCTCTAATTTTAGTTTTCTTGTCCTTTTAAAAATGAATATCTTTTTAAAGCATTTTTTCCTTTTCTTTTACATACTCTTAGATGCAAACATCTAGCTGTTTTCCCTTCAACCTTTTCCCTAATTCCATAGTATTCAAAAAGAATCCTTGACCACATGATTCAATATTGGTGGGGATGCTGATTTAAAAACGCAAATTGTTGGATGCTTCCTGAAACCTGCTGACTCAGTAACTTGGGAGGGAAGTATCTAAAATCTGAATTTTTCACACAAACCTACATGATTCTTGAGGTAAAGGCCATTGCTTTACATTAAGTAGATCTTCTAATCTCCCTAGTAAAATAAGCATACTAGTGAAAATTATTTAACATAAAACATTTAAAGTTCCTATAAATCATCCTAAAGACATAAAGCAAATGAAAATATATTTCATAAAAAAAATCTATTATATCTCAGAAAGAACAGCAAGGGTTGGTGGCATCCAAGCCTCAACTAGTTCAGCATGATGGAAACTCCATTCTGGGCAGGTGAATCCCGAGAGCCTAGGGCTCCCTCTTTTTCAGCTCTGTCAAGAGCTAAAGTATACCTGTGGGAAGGACAAGACACCAACATTGCTCCTTCTCTCAGCTACAGCTTTTAGAGGCTCTCTATTCTAGGTAAGAGCAGTTGACAAGTGTCAGCTCCAACATGAAGCAAAGTGGGTGTAACAGGTTGAGAATGCCATGCTCAGACAGCCTTTATTGCAGCTTTCTTGCAATGCAGAGGTTTCATGCTGGGAGAAACAAATTGAGATGACACTAGGCTATTCCTTACCCAAACCCATGTTCTACAGATGGAGCAGTGTTATTACTCCAGCTGAAGGGAAACACATCCATGACTCCAGCTCCAGAGCAGTGGTGCAGACATTTTGTGCAGAGAGAGAGAGAGGCAGACTATAAGAACAGAGAACTTTGAAAATATACCCAAAACAACTGATTTTATTTGAGAATGTGGAGAAGTTCAAGCCTAAATGTGCTAATGAAAGAAATAGAGACTATGGAGGTAAGCAATTAAAGGAGGGCTGTTAGCTTATATTAGAACAACAAGCTAAACCGTAAACCATTAAGAAGTTTACCACAGACAGCAAGAGATAACTCAGAGGAGTCTTCCTGAAATATTACCTCTGTAAAGGGGCCCAATTTTAATTAGACCAGACTGAACAGCAATTATATGTTAGGGCATTATAAAAAATAATAGAACAATTAGCCAGCAATTATTGAAGGCTAATACCTGAGTGTGATACCATTGTCCTCTTTGGGTGCCTTTGCACATGCTCAAGACTATGAGGAGAAAGACTATTGGAGGCTAAACATTGAGGTGGAAAATAGATGATTAGGGCCCAGAATTGCTCTAGGATGTTATCTAAATTGTCCAAATCTTAACAAAAATTATAAAGTATGCAAAGAAATGAAAAAGTATGACATACACAAAGAAGAAATATCAGTCAAGAAAATCAAGAAAGTACTTTAGAAATGATGCAAATGTCAGATAACAAAGACTTCAAAGAAATTATTATAAATATATTGACATAAATAAAGGATACCATACTTTAAAAAGTAAAAGAAGCTATGATTACAATGTCTCATCTAATAGAAATTAAGGAAAACATAAATTCTAAACATAAAACAAATGAGATATTTACTAGCAAATCTAAATAATAGCTTTGATCTGATATAAGGAAGAATTAGCAAATCTAGAGCTATATCCATAAGGGATAAACATAAAAAGAAAAGAAGGAAAATAAACTATTCTCAGAGAAATGTGGAATACCATTAGGTCCATCAACATAAGCATAATGGGAGTGTCAGAAAGAGAGGAGAGAATAAAAAAGCAGAACAAAATATTTGAAGAATTAATGTCTAATGAAATCATAAAGTTAATGAAAAATATTAATTTATACATCCAAAAAGCTCAACTCCAGGTGAGAAACACAAGAGATTCCACTTAGAACCAACATGGTAAAAATGTTGAAAGAGAAAGTAAAAGAGAACATCTTGAAAGCAGCAAAGGTAAAAAACAGTTTATCAGAATAAGACCCAAGATGTAAGTTCTCATAAGAAACATTGGAACTAGAAGGCAGAGGACTGACATATAGAACAGAAGGAAAAGGAAATTATGTCAATCGAGAACTCTGACAGAAAAGTTTGGGCTTCTGTTCATGTTGGCAGCATAGGTAAATGTGATACTTGGAATCTCCCTCAACAACATCATAATTACAACTAAGCTACACAACAACCATCCTTCAAAACTACCAGAAATCTAGCTAAACAGAAATCCTACAACTAAGGCTATAAAGAAGTCCAATCTAGATTGATAAAAGGGGCAGAGATGCAAAACAGGCTGGGCCCACACCCACATGTGGTAGTTAAAAACCAGGAAGAATATTGTGGAAGCAGAGGTCTTCCCTGAGGAGCAAGGGGTCCTAGTCCCACAACAGGACACCCCCCCCCCACCCACCCACCCCGGTTCTAGTGCTAGGAAAAGTCCCCTAAACTCTGGCTGTGAAAACCAGTGGGGATTGAGTAAGCAGGAGGACTCCTATAGTCCCAGGTGTTTGTCTTAAAGGTCCTTACACAGACTTACTTGGACTCACTTGCTCTGAGCTCCAACACTGCTGTAGCACCTGGAAAGGCACCAGAGACATATGGGGAGGAAATGGATTATCTGGCTTTACAACATGCACTGGAAGGACAGTTTTTTCCCAGAAAGAAGTTCAGGTGGAGGTGATTTTTCTTTTGCTGAGCTGTCTAGTCACAGAGCCAGCCAGTCAGTAGACATCAGATCTGAGTCTCCACCTACCTGGCTAACACTGTTCACCCTGTCCTAGTGATTTGTTAAGGCCCAGCCCCATCTAACATTTCAGCTTACTCAAGCTGTTTCCAGTAGATTTTCCATGTGAATTCCCTATCCTGGATCATGTTGCAGACTTTCCTCAAGTCTTTCAAAGGCTCACAAATTGCAAACAAGAAGCATCTGCCCTTGGCATGCCACATACCTTTCACTAAGTGGTCCCAGGACTGGCTCTAGTTGCAGCTGGCCTTAGTTTGCAGTTTGGCCTTTCTCAGGCATTTTAAATACTGGTGCAAATAACAGCCACCTTCAGATTGCTTTGTAGCTCATGTGGTTGCCGTAGGCAGGTGACAGCCGACCTTGTCCTGCACCTCCCAAAAAATATCAGAGCCAGTGCATCTAGTTGACAATTTCAGACTGCACCAAAACATCACCCAATCAGTTCCATGATTGACACACTCAAGGGGTGGACTCAGAGGGCACCAAAGCCTGGAGCACTGCTCTGTGGTATTGTCCTTGCATAGCAGATCCTTTGCTGTGGTTACTGCTATTCCTTGTAGCCAATCATCCCAAGGGTAAACCCCTTCCAATGACATCAATCAAGGCTCAACTACAATAGGATGATGCACACCACCCACACAGGGAAGGTTCACCTGAAGCTTCCAAATGGAGTGACTGGGGAGACTGTGACATCAGGCCTTATAGGACACTACCACATAAGGCCATTCTACAAAGAGCAGGAGACACAGCAGCTCTACATAATACATAGAAACAAACACAGGAACACAGCCAAACTAAGGAGACAAAGAAATATGTCCCCAATGAAAGAATAAAACAATACTACAGAAAAAGAACTCAACAAAATGCAGACAAGCAATCTACTAGATGTAGAGTTCAAAACACTGATTTTAAGGATGCTCAGTTTTGTCTGTGAAAAATTCAACAAAGAGATAGGAAACATAAAAAAGAACTAGTCATAAATGAAGGATTAACTGAAATGAAGAATACATTACAGGCAATCAACAGTATAGTAGATGAAGCAGAGTATCAAACCAGAAATTTGAAAGTTACAAAAGTAGAAAACAGCCAATCAGAATATCAAGTAAAAAAAGAATCCAAAAACTGAAGATAGTATAAGGAGCCTCTGGGGAACCTTTAAGCACACCAATAGTAGTATCTTAGGGATGCTGGTAAGAAAAGAGAGAGAGCAAAAAATTAAAACCTATTTTAAAAAATAGTGGCTTAAAAATTCCCTAGCCTAATAATATACATACAAGTCCATAAAGCACAGAGAGTCCCAAACAAGATAAACCCAAAGAGGCTCACACCAAGACACATCATAATTAAAGTGCGAAAAGCTAAACACAAGAAAAGAATCTTAAAAGCAGCAAGAGAAAAGCAGTTAGTTACCTACAAGAGAGCTCCCATAAGGCTACAAGCTGATTCCTAAATAGAACTTTGCAGACTAGAATGGATTGGCACAAAATATTCAAAGTAATGAAAAGCAAGAATTTAACCAAGATTATTCTACCAAGCAAAGGTATCATTTGGGATTGAAAGACATATAAAGAACTTTCCAGACAAGAAAAGCTGAAAGAGTTCATACCACCAAACCAGAAATGTTAAAAGAGTTTTCTTTAAAGAGAAAAATAAAGAAAAAAGATCAAAATGTGAAATATAAAATGGCAGTAAATTCATATTTATCATTAAAAAGTTATGATACCTCAGAACTACAGAAGATTGTAAGAAATTACTACAAACAACTCAATGACAAAAAATATGACAACCTGGATGAAATGGACACATTTCTGGAAAGGTATAATCTACCAAAACTGAACCCAGAAGAAGCAGAAAGCCTCAATAGGCCAATAACAACTACTGAAATTAAAGAAGTAATTCAAAATCTCCCAAAGCACAAAAGTCCTGGACCAGATGGCTACACAGGTGAATTTTACCAAACATTTAAAGAAGAACTAACTCCTATCCTCCTCAAACTATACCAAAAAATTCAGGAAGAGGGAAGACTCCCAGACTCTTTCTATGAGGCCAATATTATTCTAATCCCAAAACCAGGTCAAGACACAACTAAGAAAGAAAGCTACAGGCCAATATCTCTAATGAACATAGATGCTAAAATTATCAACAAAATATTGGCCAGTCGGATTCAGCAGTATATTACAAAGACAATAATACACCATGATCAAGTGGGCTTCATCCCAGGGATGCAAGGATGGTACAACATTCGTAAATCAATCAATGTAATACACCACATCAACAAATTGAAAGATAAAAACCATATGATCATATCAATAGATGCTGAAAAAGCATTTGATAAAGTGCAGCAACCATTTATGATAAAAACCCTCAGCAAAATGGGAATAGAGGGAG